>APFE031213849.1:0-69325 GCA_000404065.3 Pinus taeda
TCGCCAATTTGTTGCGGAGGTAAATCCCCTCTGCGGACAGAGGTGATCCCACTAGCCCCACAGGGGTCTAGCAACAATCATTCACGCTGCATGCAAGTCCCTAACTATACAATTTAGAAGTCGATCAGGGAGACCAACCTGGGATCCAACGCTGTTTGCTGTGGGAGAAGTGTCGCTCCTGTCCTCTAGCTCTGGCCGGTCGCTATCCTTGCGCTCCACGCATGGACACCTGCACAAATGAAGAACACCCCACAAACAAGCATAAAATCCAAAATCGTACAACTATATATCAGTCAAGCAGGATACAATTCAAATATTACCAGTAGAACATGTGAATGGAACCATAATAACAGTCGCTTATCATTTAATAGAAAAGAGAGAAGAATTACAACCACTTAAGGCTTGACGCTGCAAATCTCCTCCAGCTGGGTCAACAGTCTGACATGTCTTGCAAAGTCACTTTCTCTCTCCACAATCCGGCAGCATAACCTCTTTTTCAGCTCTTAGCTCATACTATCTCTCTCACTAACTTGTTCACTCTTAGCACTATTAACACTAGCCTGTTCAATATGGGGAGACAGGCATTTATAGATGGGGGGGGAGAGGAGATATGCATTGTATGTGGACACCTTCTGGGTTTTTGGCAATGTCCCAAAATAACCATTGAGTTGGGTTGCCTTGGATAGAAAAGCCGACGCCCGACTGCTTTTATGGGATTTTTCCTTCAGGGAACTGGGTGAGTCACGGAGGAAAAAGCATTCCAGCATGCGCTGGCCAAAAATCATGCCCAAATTTTGTGGCGCGGGCCGTGCTTTATGAAAGAGCGTCTATGGGCGCGCCCTCTTTGTAGGAACTGAGCCATTGGCGCGGGTTAAAACACTGTGGACCCGCGCTAATGGAAAAAGGGTATCTTCCAAGGTTAATCTTCAAAGGGTGTCTTCAGGGTTATTGAAATTCATACTCAGGAGACCTCAATGCAAGTGTTTTCAAGTTATGTCACTGGTCACAGGTCCTTAAATGTGTCCTCCAATGTGTGACAGCGGGGGGGTAACAAGGACGGTGACCAACGGTGACAAATTACTGCGTAACAAGGGGAAAGCTCCACTCGAGCCTTCTTCAAAATTTCATGGTAGTCTCTTTGCACTGCAACTCCTTGCATCACACTACCATAAACACATAATTGTCAGTGTATAAATAAAAATAACAACATACTAGTTACCTTACCTTATTGTGCCATGCACATTGCCTTATAATTGAACACGTCCATGCCATCTCTCAAGGGACTCCAATTCCCTTAACGAATCCGTCTAACTATAACTAGAAACTCGCTGATATACTTGTCAAATACATATTCATGACTATTGCACATATCAGCATGATATCATTCAAAATCAAAATTAAGAAGACTTTCAGTATGCAAAGAACTCATTCGTTTGGAATTAGGGTTTACAAACATAGCCAAAGAATTCTTTCCTGATTCCTTTATTTTACCTTTTTACCTTGTTGTAGTGGAGTTTTACTATGCACTGTTACATCACCCAACTATTAGTTATATAAACACACCAACTATTACCTTGTCAAGCTAATACCAAACATGTTTCCCTACAACTACTCACACATGTCATTCTCACATTCCAAAGAACAAGACATCTTGTATATTAATCTAAAACCAACCTTTACCAAGTCTAACAACCATGTCATAATCAACAATCAACTCACATACATCAATTATAATACATAATGCTACAACTATCACCTACTTACACTCAAGTACATGTCAGCTATCTCAACACACATGGGTTAGTACAATCATCTTAAAATAAGCTCATTTCAGCAAGACATATTATAAACATATAATCATATGATTTAAGTAATCAAACATTCAGACAACTCATAGATGACATAATAGACACCAAACACTCAAACACCAAATAAACGACATAGTCAAACATTCAAACACCAAATAGACGACATAAGAAAACTCATACCTTAATGTAACTCAGGGGAGACTATCTTGTCTGCACAATCGATCAATATTAGCGTGATATAAATTCACAATGAATCAAGTCAGCATAAATAAGGTCATGATATCCAAAACAATAACTATCTAACATGTTCAAATCATAAGCCCATAAATAATTTTCATTCATGCATAGTAATCACATAAGCAGAGTTAGTCTAGATTAGTATGACACAATATCACAAATAAGTCGACTCATACCTAAATGTCGTAACCCTAACCAACTACATAGGCCAATCCAATTTAGTATGATATATATAACAACAAGATATTAGTGTTATAACTCTAATCATCAAGTTAACTAACATATAACAACAATAAGTTAACATATAACATCCTTATCAACGACATATAACATAATCATTGAGCTAACTACAAAGTAACATATAACATATTCATTAATGACATATAACATAATCATCAAGTTAACTAACAGAAAACAACAACAACAATGCATATAACAACAAGTTACTATCATTCATGACTATTCGACACATGTGCATATGACTACACTAATCAACTAGCATGTATCATACATGTGACCATAACATCAATAGAATGAAAGACATACACGTAACCGTAATGCATATAACAATCCTTAACCTACATACCTACAAGCCCAACATACAAACTTGTATGACGACATTCTCTCGCCTTGAGGTCCAATGTTGCAACTTCAATTTAATTATCCACATCTCCTGCTCTATCTCAACTAACACATTAGCATCATAACATACTAATATTATCGTGATGACCTAATTGCATATAATGACTTCACAATGCATGTCTGACCTACCATACATGCATAACCATAACCATGACAATGCATGCATATAGACATCAACGCACACAACAATCCACATACACACATAAACTCATGACAACACACCCCATAAGAACACCCTCAACCTTCACATGGCGAAAACACTACAACTATGATCAACACCACGCAAATGCAACAAGCACATGGACCACAAGGATGATTAACACACATGCAAATGACATGAATGCATGACCAACACGCTGCCCATCTAGTCTTAGGGGTGAACCATGCTCTGATACCACTCTGTAACACCCTCCTCCCACATGTACCCAAGTAACTGCCCAACTGAGGTAAACATGTGACAAGAGGCTACTATGGTTGGATTCGACCTCCTATATGACTTTAAGGAAATGGAATCAACAGAAACACAACAAAAAGACCTTCCACATCAGCTACATGACCCATGAGAACCATGACAACACTTTAGGCAACTTGCCCGTGGGTCCTACTGAACTTATGATTATTTGCCCTTTGGACGCTCTCACAGGCCTGCATGCCAGGATCCAAAGACCAATCTGTCTAGTTTTGTGCCAGCATCCCCAGGATTTGGGCCATTTTTTCGGCCCAAAGCCCAGTTCACTACCCATAATGGAATGTTATCTTAAGAGCAGTAAGCTAACATGGAAACAATGAAGTAGAAGAAATTAGTTAAATAAGCCTTTAACCATACCCCTACTAGTCATAATAGGCATTTCGTTAAACATATCACAAACATGTAATCTATATGTTATGCAACCAACTCACAAAATAAAATAAAAGATAGATCAACGACTTCAAAATCAGCCACTTCAAGGGGGAACCTCCGTTACATTACACAAATGAATAATTCTTGGATGATACAAATGACAAGACCTCCTTTCTATATATAGGAGTCTAAGGGGTCACAATATAATCAAAGCCAACATAACAATAATAATGTAAGGGCACAACAATAATAACAATATGGGGACAACATGGGCACAACAATAACAATAAGGGGCTACAATGACAATAATAATAAGGGAATACACTAGTATTATAGGGACCTAACATGCCCCTCTCCTTCACAAAAGTGTTGTACTCAATGCTTGAGTAGTTATGGATGCTTCTGTATAAAATTCTCATCCTCCCATATGGAATCTTCAATGGGTAAGTTCTTCCACTTCATGAGATAATCTGAAATTGATCGATTTCGTAGTTATTGAGTTCTTGTTTCTGTGACTGCTTCAGGTTCCAATATGATTTTTCCTTCCTTGTTAAGTTATGGCAATATTATTTGAACTGGGAGCTTGTCAACTATAACCTTCTTTAAGCATGAAACATGGGAAACTGGGTGCACTCGAGAAGCTGCAGGAAGGTCCAATTTGTATGCGACAGTACCAATATTTTACAACACCTTGTATGAATCATAATGCTTTGGTGATAATTTGTTATCCTTCTTAGCTTGCTTGCAGGGCATTTGTTTGTATGGTTGTAGTCGTAGAAATACCCAGTCACCTACATCAAAAATTCTTTCGCTACGATGTTGATCTGCCTGTTGTTTCATTCTATTATGCGCCAAAGTGAGGTTATCCTTTAAGACTTGGAGAACTTGTTTTTGATGCTTGATGTGATTTTCCACTGCTTGAACCTTAGAATTTTCTCTTAAATATGATGCAATGGACGGTGGATGATATCCATAAAGTGCCACAAATGGGGTCATTTTTGTTGTAGTATGGAAGGAAGTGTTATACCACAATTCAACCATAGGCAACCATTTGATCCATTATGTTTGTTTATCAGATGCCAAGCAACGAAGATATCCTTCCATAAATTTGTTCGTTGTCTCAGTTTTTCCATTAGATTGAGGATGATAAGATGAGCTATGAGCTAACTGAGTACCCATACAAGAAAATAACTATGTCCAAAAATTTTGAGTGAAAATGGGATCTTTGTTGCTTACAATAATCTTTGGTTTTCCTTGTAGCTTTTGAATTGTTTCCATATATGCAGTAGCAATTGTACTGACTTTAAAGGGATAAGATAATGCACAAAAGTGTGCATACCTGGTAAGTCTATCAACTACCACCATGATGACACTCTTTCCTTCAGACTTGGGGTAAACCAGTGATGAAATCCATTGAAACCTCCTCCCAATGTTGACTTGAAATGGATAAAGGTTGTAATAGAGCTAGGGTCTTAATTGTTTCAACTTTATTTTGTTAGCAAACCAAACATTCCGCCACAAACCTTTGAATATCAGATTTAAGGCCATCCCAAAAAGAATCCTTCTTAGCCCCGTGGTAAGTTTTAAAAAATCCTGAGTGCCCTCCTAAGGGAGAGGTGTGCAATTCCATAAGAATCTTTTCTTTTGAGTTGGGAATTCTTACAGAGGTATAAGCGATCTTTCTACCATAATGAATCATTTTTCCAGCTAAATGTATCACATGTACTTGGATCTTGTTGTAACTTTTGAATGAGTGCCCACACTTCTTTATCATTCTTCCATTCATCCCTTGCTTCATTTATCCAATCTAGTTGGATAATAGAAATGGCGCAAAGCAATGCTTCGACATCCTCATCCTTTCTTGAGAGTGCATCTGCAACAACATTTTTCTTCCCTTTTTTGTAGATGATTTCAAAGTCATAACCCAACATCTTTGTGACCCGTTTTTGCTGCTCTTTGGAAGAAAATCTCTCTTCTAAAAAGTATTTAAGACTATCGTGATCCGTTTTTACCTTGAAGTGTCTTCCCATTAGGTAAGGTCGCCATTTCTTAAGTGCATGTAGTATTTCCAACATTTCCTTCTCATAAATAGATGTGTGTAGATACTTTCATTTGATTGGATGACTTTCGAAAGCAATGGGTCTTTCTTCTTTCATTAAAACAACACCAATTCCATTTCCTGAGGCATCACATTCCACAATAAAGATTTTTGTGAAGTCTGGCCTAGTTAAGACCGGTGCTTGGCACATTGCCTCTTTAAGATGTTCAAAGGCCTTCGTTGCTTCTAGAGTCCAATAAAATGCATCTTTCTTTAATAATGTTGTCATAGTTGCTGCTATTCTCCCATAATTCTTAACAAACTTGCGATAATACCCTGTCAACTTGAGAAATCCTCACAGATGCTTTATGAATGTGGGGATTTTCCATTCCTTAATGGCTTTAATTTTTCTAGGGTCTACCTTAACACCTTTGTGAGATACAATATGACGCAGATATTCCACCTCTTGTACTCCAACAAAAACATTCGGAGGTTTTGCATATAATTTTCTCTCCTCCAATAGTTTGAGCACCCTGTCAACATGTTGAACATGATCCTTCCAAGACTTGTTGTAGATTAGTATATCATAAAAAAATACTAACACAAATTTTATAAGGAAGAGTTTGAAAATGGAATTCATCAAACCTTGAAATGTAGAAGGTGCATAATTAAGGCCAAAAGGCATGACCAAAAATTCATAATGACCCTCATGAGTTCTAAATGTTGTTTTCAGAATGTCTTCAGTCTTCATTCTGATTTGATGATATCTTGGACGAAGATCCAACTTGGTGAAATAAATTGATCCATGCAATTCATCCAATAATTCATCAATGACAGGAATGGGAAATTTATCTTTAATAGTGAGCTTGTTGAGCTCCCTATAATCCGGACATATGCGCCATGATCCATCCTTCTTGTGCACCAATACTACTGGAGCAAAGAAAGAACTTTGAGTAATTTGAATTATACCAACCTCTAGCATTTCTGCAACCATACGTTCAATTTCACTCTTTTGGGCATAGGGATATCTGCAAGGCTTGATGTTTGGAGGAAAACTTCCTGGAATTAAATGGATAGCATGATCATGATCACGAATAGGTGGGAGGCCTTTGGGAGTCTCAAATACCTTGGAATGACTGTCCAAGACTTTTTGGAGATCTGGAGAAATAGATGGTTTCTATGTGGGAACCTCTAACGAACATAATTGTGCAATTATGCCTCGTAGTTCTTTCTTTAGAAGCTTTTTCATGCTATTAGAGTTGATTATCTTTCTCGGTTTCCTTGCAATACCCCTTAATTCAACTTTCTTTCCTTCCAAAAAAGAATTCAAGAAAAGTTCTTGAAAATTAAAAGTTATTGTACCCAAAGATTGTAGCCATTGGACTCCTAATACAACATCAACACCACCCATTGGAATGGAAAGCATTGGACTATTCAATACATATTCTACCATGGATAGCTTGATATTATGGCACTTTATAGAGAAATTTATGGTTCCTTCATTTGCAACCATCACTTGACACTCTGGTGCTAGATATAGGAAGCAATTCAATTCCTTAGTTATCTTACAATGAATAAAATGATGGGTACTACCCGAATCAATCAACACTATTACCTTTTTCTTCTTGATATGTCTTTCTATCTTGAGAGTTTGAGGAGTGGTAATTCTGGCCAATGCATTACAAGATATGGCCAGATTCATTTCTTTTTTATCTATGTTTTTTCCTGGTGTATATCCTCTTCTTTTTACGCTTCTTGTTCATTTTCTTCCTCCTCTTCACAATCTATGTAAACTAATTTCTTCTCATCATACTTATGACCTTTAGTGTATTTTCTATCACAACTATAACAAAGCCCTTTTGCTATTTTTTTCTTCCAATTGTTGTGGTGTCAACCTTGTAGGTTGTGGAAGGCTAGGGGCAACAACACTTCCATCTTTATAATTGTGAGTGGTAGGCTTCCTTGTTGCCATAATTTTGCTTTCAATTTTTCTTACCAACCTAAATGCTTCTTCAATGAATCAAGTTCCCAGAGGCAAAACTCATGTTGGATGTTATCCTTTAAATTTCTAATGAACACATCAATCATATGTTCCTCTGGAATATATTTTACCCTTATATTCAATTTTTGGAAGTCCTCAATGTACGCCACCATTGAACCCTTTGGCTAAAAAAGGTGTTTCTTTTTGTATCCTCATAATATGCTATCATTTCTTCCATAAAAATTGCTCAAGTGACAATTTGTTTATAAAAGAAAATCCATCGATACCATACAAACTGATTGGGTTCCAAATATAAAGTTGCAATGCATACCTTTTGTGTGGTTTGCACAATATGGAGATCAAAATATTGCTCCATATGTAGTATCCATGTTAAGTGATCCTTGCCATCAGACTTCCTCATATCGATTTTTGGAACATGGTGGGTCTTTAATCCAATGTTAGATTCTATGAAATCATGATTAACATTTCTTTTGTTCTCGTCATGAGTTTCCTTTACTACCTTTTCACCATTAGTAAGCATTTCGTGTAGCAACTTTGTCAAATATATCTTCAAATATTCCATGTTGCCTTTAAGTTTTGCTTCTATACCATCCATCTTAGATTCCATGCCATCCATTTTAGATTCCACACTATCCATCTTAGCTTTTGTTACTTTTTGTGAGAGTGAAATTCGTTGCACTGGGTCTCGTAATTTTGGTATATCATGTTGCATTTCTTCCTCTTCTTCATGAGTCATGGTAGAGCTTTGAGGTTGCTTACTAGATGTCTCCATTTTCGTTTTTGGAGGCATCAACTAATGATAATTATGCTTCACTATGCCCTTTGAATTACTTCAATCTATTTTTTCAAACCAAACTTATGCAAATTTTTAAAAAGACTACACACCTTTTCTCGCTTTGTATGATCTCAATCTTGAAACAACTGTAAATTAATAATTTTGGATCTACAAGTTTTGAAATTTCAGCATGTGATATCCCTCTAAGTCCTCTTTCCAACCCCACAAGTCTGATCACGATTGGATTCTCTAAGAAAGCATTATTCCCAATCTTCCGTGATGGCCTGATTATAGTCTAGTTCAGTAGAGCGAATTTGTACGACGTGCCACGTGTCACTGTTTCGAACTTCTGTCCTAAAAATGATACCTATCCAACTACGATCCGTCCTCTTTCTGTCATTTTTTATCAAATTTGAATCTAATGCTTACAGAGAAAGTTATGACGATTTTACCAAGGTGACCTGTTTGAGATCAAATTCGGGAGCTTGCAAAAACCGTAACTTCCTTAGTTCATATCTATGAAAATATAGCGAGACAATATTTGAAATTAGGTCACGAGGTTCATAACGATTTCATCTTAAATGGGTTTTAATTTCAGATTCTGAAGCTTCGTAAAAAAGAAGTTGTAACAAAAATTCCACGATGACTTGTTTGAAGCAGAGAAACCCTAGAATCCAAAAATCTGAAACCAATTGTTATGCAACCAACTCACAAAATAGAAGAAAATATAGATCAACGATTTCAAAATCAACCTATTCGAGGGGGAAACCTAATTTAGATTACACAAATGAACAATTATTGGATGATACAAATGACAAGACCTCCTTTCTATATATAGGAGTCTAAGGGGTCATAATATAATCAGGGCCGACATAACAATAATAATGTAAGGGCACAAAAATAACAACAGTGGGCTTCTATAGGGCACAATAATGACAATACGGGGACAACATGGGCACAACAATAACAATAAGGGGCTACAATGACAATACTAATAAGGGAATACACTAGTAATATAGGGACCTAACACTATAGGTGTAAACAATAGAATTAAGCATAGAGATCTCATACTTGTGTGAGAATTGCTAAGAACCATTGTTCCCTAATGTCTTTTGCTGCATTATCATCTATTAGGTAATAGATACATTGTCCATTTGTTTACAAGTAGAAACATACTTAGAGCCACACATAGTTGTTGTCATTAAACATACATATAACTAGCATAGTAACAAAAGAAATACCATAAACATATAAGCCATAAAACCACATATAAACTAGTACATTTACACATGAAAATCAAGGGAATGAATTTCTCATTAGTGAATGAAAAAACCAATCAGAGATGTGGCTACCATGTTCCACCCGACCATAGATTAGTTGAGCCAAGTATCTCTTTAGCCAATCACCCCCGTGCCATATTCCAGGCATGAATGTGGGACTCATAACTAACCGAAAAGAGCCAAACAAGCATGGATGCTACCAGACTTCTCCATCTACACCTTGAGGAATTTGAGTGCCTCCTAGTCTCTTAGGCTTTACCGTAATCCACGGTCTAATCCAAGAATCACTAGGCCATACACCGAGACCCACTCTCCAAGCTTTACCATACATCCCATCCCGAGGCTACTAGGCCCAACGGACAGCAATCCACCTCTTGGCTTTACTGTATATCCCACCATTCACCGGTAAGGATTCCTAGGCCCACCGAGGCACACAATCCTAACTTTACCACAACCCATAGTCTGGCTAGGGTTACTAGGCCAGTGGCTTTACCGTGATCCACAGTCTGGTTCAGGGACCACTAGGCCATGTGTTTGTCGTTTCAAAGATCCACCCCACTCAGCTTCGAATCCATACGATAATATAACTCAAAGGAAGTATGAGAACCTATCTCATCAAGGTTGTAAGGAAATGGCAAGGCTAGGCTGGAAACACTGTCACACCTGGAAAAACCCATGCCATAACAGAAAACAACCACATGTATGCCAAATCTAGCAAGGAAAATACACATGCAAATCGAAACCTGCAAAGAATCATGTTGTAGTTGCTTGATCCTGCCTTCCCCTACTTGATCTTTGCTTCCTCTTTCCTTCTTTTCCTTTCTTGATCCAATGCCGAAGTGGTCCAAGAAAACTCTAAGTGTCCAAGGGTGAGAGAGAGAGAGAGAATAATGAGAGTTCTCCAAAACTGAATTGACAAAAGGTTACCAACCGATCCTTAGAAGCCTTTTTATGAATGAGGCCTCTATTTCCTTCATTTTCCATTATTTTCCTTTAATTTCCTCACATGCAACTTTTGACCTTTCAACTTCATTTTCTCCTAATTTCGATTATTTTCATAAATAAACGTACCAAAAATGTCATTTTGCCTTTCCAAAGCCTTTGCCAATTTCCTCTAGCCATAATAACCGAAATGAACACCCACTAGGATGTCTTGCCCACGATTGACATTGGAATACTTATCCCATCAACCGTGGTCTTATGTATATCTTTACATAGATTTTTAACCAAGGTTGTTACAAAACAATTTCCTTTATATTAATAAACTGGAGAAAAGCCTTACAACCATGTAGTCTTGATGTTGCAAGTCCCTTCCAAAATCTCTAACCCTTTCACTTGTATGAATATCCTTCCAACCTTATTTCAACAGCCTAAGCCTGCTTCCAACTGTCCTCTCCCAATCCTCAGACCTATAGTACCTTTATAGGCCAAAAATGGGAAGTTTTGGATACATTTTCCAAGGGATGAGATCCACTAATAGTGGTATAGGGGTTCCACAAAGGAAGGTGAGTTTCTCCATGATGGGAGGGATCAGGACTAGATAGGCACCCATTGGAAACTGGTTGGTTGGGATAGATGCTACCAACAATGCTTCTACACTTGACTTTTTATTTTTACATTCGTTAAGTGATGTTTGCAGGTCACAGTGTAAGACAATGCATACTTATGTGCAACTTCTAATGGTCTTCACTGCGTATGCCCGGAAATAAACTAAAGAACTACGCAGGTAGCCAAAAACAGGGTTTTGTACCATGGGACCCATAAATTCACTTTCTTTGGGATGATTTAGATTCTAATTTTTCAAGGGAAAGATTTTGGAACACATTTGTGGATAACGAAAGATCCAAATCGATGGTCATTTGCCTAATGTAACAAAATGATGTGTAACGCCGCACCACTCACGCCACCACCCCAAATGTTGGGCGTACGAAACCAAAACTCAAAAAATAGGCTTGCACTTTGAGAGATTTGATTGCTCTTGTTGCTCGATAGATCCAGAGTTAAGATGGATCTAGGTTGGTAATGTTTTGCACCGAGAGACGCTCTCCATCCCAGTATGGAAGAGATGTTGTATTGAGTTGTTATGTTATGTTACCTAAACAAAAATAATAGAATAATAAATTAAAAAAAAAAAAAAAACCTCACATTATAATAAAAATAATTTCAAGCCAAAATAATAAAAATATAAACTCTATGTTATTATTATTATTTTAATTAATTTTTATTAATTTTTATTGGCTAGTTAAGGTAAACTTTAACCGATCTAAGAGGGACCAAATAAGATGGATCTAGGCTGATTCTTTTTCCAAGGAAAGAAATTAGTCTCCCTCTCAACCCAAGTGCTGAGGGCTAGAGTAAGGTTGTTTTTACCAGACACTTTGGATCTAAGAGGGACCAAATAAAATAGATCTAGGCTGAATTTTTTTTCCAAGGAAAGAAATTAGCCTCCCTCTCAACCCAAAGGCAATAGAACAATATTCTTAGGCACAAAATTACAAAAATAATTATCAACACATTATAAGTTATATGTCATTAATAAAGATTTAAACATAGGTGAAAAAAGATAACAACCATTTAATCTTACCACCCAACTTTACCCTAATTAACTACTTTAAATTATATTTATTATAATAACATTTGTATTTTTTTAAACGAATGAAGTATAACATATAGCTCGGAAGAAGGTTTCAAATCTTACTTTTCATTAAATATATTTGCAATTTGGTAGCATCGAAACAACGAATCCGATGCTTATAGTTGAGGTAGTTTATATTTGAATTTCCCATTTAATCTCACATACTATTTAAAAAAGAGAAGGATATGACAGATACCCTAGGGAGGGTTTGAAGGTGGTTTTCATAGAGCAGAAAGATGTTTGGGTGAAAGTGCAAAGATACTGAATCTTGACCGATTTGAGTAGTTGAATTTGCAGACGCTGAGAGATGGCGAGCAGGCTAGGAAGAAGGGTCGTACATTTCGCCAATTTTCCTCTGAAGCTAGTGATGCCTTCTTCAAGAGAAAATATCAAGGAAGTCGCATTCAAGACGATTCCCTCTGCATCGAAGGTAATTATTACCCCCTCTCTCTCTTCGATCCCATTTGCCATTTGGTTCGCAGTGCTTTTACGGGTAACGTAATGTCCACTCCAGGATTTTCTGGAGGCGTCTATTCGATTTTTCGTGGTGTCGGAATCTGCGGGCAGGGGTTCATTTTTCATTAGTATTGTTATAAAGTTTGTATTATGTTTGTTTTTTCACTTTTTCTATCACGGTCCTCTCCAGTCATACTACTGCATTTGCTTCTTACACAATACTCCCCGGACTTAGAAAGTTTACTCACTAGATTCAAATCCTTTCAATCCTGTTACAGCGAAATCATTTTCCGCTCTTTGAACTAATGTTCCTTTACTTGTGTGAATCCAAGGGTCGATTTGATAATCTATACCCTTTTGGGTTTAACGTTAAAACGACATATCTTCATCTTTTATTTGAATCTATTACGCACCAAGAAAGATAAAAACCCAACCAGATGTAAACTTCTGGGTGCTTAAAAAATTACGAATTATCAGAAATGCGCCTCTCTCTATCTGTATATAATGTTGAATCCGACATATCCATTTCATACAGTATTTATCCATATCGGGCTTCTCTGTCTGTATACCACCTCGCCTGCTTCTCTCTCCCCCTATGCTTGGATGGAAGAAGCCTTGCATCATAGCCAACCAAGTAGGGATCCTCAGGCAGCCAGGCTCCACCAGGTCAGCAGCATCATTGTCACGCTCTGGCCCAACAGGTTTACAAGCTCCGGTTACAGATGTATCATTGTCGAGGAATCTTTGGAAGATGTTACAGCGCAGGGCCAGTCCAGCAAGGCTCCGGACAACACAGTAACCCCCAAAGACAAGCATTCTGTATAACTTGTCCTTCTTATCAGCTCCAATGCACAAGATTCAGGCAACTCATCTCAGGCATTTTTGTTTCTTGACTTGTAGTCACACCAGGCACCTACTCTGGCTCATTCCTACTTTATCTTTCTGGGCAATTGTAATGTCTGTAATTCAGTCTTTCTGGACACATGCTTCAGCTCAGAGGTCTCCTGGTCCTAGTTTGTTTTTCTGGGCAATTGTAACGTTAACATCTACTCTTGAATCTATAAGAGCATTTAAGCTAAACATTTCACCCTGAATACATATAACCTGTACATGGTGTTGTTGATATTCTATTGCAAGTATCCTCATTTCTTGAAAACCAGCAGTAGGATCCTTTTTTCCTTCAAATATCTGGATATTTGATTCATGAAATTCTGGTGGATCGTATTCATCAAATGGCTCTACTGCAATATTTTGTTTTCCTTTTTCTAACCTATTAACCTGAAGCTTTAATGTAGAAATTTCAGATTTAAGGTTATGAATTTCTTTACTTACCTCTCCCAAGATAAGTGCACGAACATTGTCCTGCTATTTTTGCCTTTGAAAAGATTTTGTATTGCATTCATAAGAGGCGTCAATGAATAGGGGCTTTTTTGAAGATCCTTTATTGTGGCTAGAGGTTTTAAGCTGGTCCATGAATGCTTCAGTAAGACGAGTTTTCATCTCGCCATCTTCCATTGCTCTTATTTCTGACAGGATATTTATTTCTTCTTCTTTTCTCTGAGCCATTAATACTTTTTCCTTTTGCGGTTTATCCTCTCGTTCATCATCAGAAGAGTCATCAAAAGAGTCAGAATCTATATTTGAAAAATTACATTGACATTCTTCAGAATCTGAGAAATTACAAGCTTGAGCATGAAGATTTAATTCCTCATACTCTTCTTCTAATGAGTAGACAAAACTAGAACTAAAATTTTCAGCAAAAGAATAAAGTAAATGTTGCTGCTGAATCTGAGGACGATCTCTGATCACTACATTTGGACAATGATCTGTTTTATGTGTTCTAGACCCACATTGCATGCAAAGCATTGTGGTCTCTGTTCTTTCTGCTTTTACAATATTTTTCTGTTATTGGGACTTTTTACCTCTATCTTTTTTGGATTCTTCTCCCACTGGACATCTATTTGCAGTGTGTCCAGTTTTACGACAAATCCAACATGTTAATTTGTTCCACTGTTCTTGCTTAGCACTGTGCAAGTGAATATCCCATCCCGAGGCTACTAGGCCCAACGGATAGCAATCCACCTCTTGGCTTTATCGTATATCCCACCATTCACCGGTAAGGATTCCTAGGCCCACCGAGGCACACAATCCTAACTTTACCACAACCCATAGTCTGGCTAGGGTTACTAGGCCAGTGGCTCTACTGTGATCCAAAGTCTAGTTTAGGGACCACTAGGCCATGTGTTTGTCATTTCAAAGATCCACCCCACTCAGCTTCGAATCCATACGATAATATAACTCAACGGAAGTATGAGAACCTATCTCATTAAGGCTGTAAGGAAATGGCAATGCTAGGATGAAAACACTATCACACCTGGAAAAACCCATGCCATAACAGAAAACAACCACATGTGTGCCAAATCTAGCAAGGAAAATACACATGCAAATCGATACCTACAAAGAATCATGTTGTAGTTGCTTGATCCTACCTTCCCCTACTTGATCTTTGCTTCCTCTTTCCTTCTTTGCCTTTCTTGATCCAATGCCAAAGTGCACCAAGAAAACTCTGTGTCCAAGGGTGAGAGAGAGAAAGAGAATAATGAGAGTTCTCCAAAACTGAATTGACAAAAGGTTACCAGCCGATCCTTAGAAGCCTTTTTATGAATGAGGCCTCTATTTCCTTCATTTTCCATTATTTTCCTTTAATTTCCTCACATGCAACTTGTGGCCTTTCAACTTCATTTTCTCCTACTTTCGATTATTTTCATAAATAAACATGCCAAAAATGTCATTTTGCCTTTCCAAAGCCTTTTCCAATTTCCTTTAGCCATAATAACCGAAATAAACACCCACTAGGATGTCTTGCCCGCGATTGACATTGGAATACTTATCCCATCAATCGCGGTCTTATATATATTTTTACATAGCTTTTTAACCAAGGTTGTTACAGAACAATTTCCTTTATATTAATAAAATGGAGAAAAGCCTTACAACCATGTAGTCTTGATGTTGCAAGTCCCTTCCAAAATCTCTAACCCTTTCACTTGTATGAATATCATTCCAACCTTATTTCAGCAGCCTAAGCCTGCTTCCAACTGTCCTCTCCCAATCCTCAGACCTATAGTACCTTTATAGGCCAAAAATGGGAAGTTTTGGATACATTCTCCAAGGGATGAGATCCACTAATAGTGGTATAGGGGTTCCACAAAGGAAGGTGAGTTTCTCCATGATGGGAGGGATCAGGACTAGATAGGCACCCATTGGAAACTGGTTGGTTGGGATAGATGCTACCAACAATGCTTCTACACTTGACTTTTTATTTTTACATTCGTTAAGTCATGTTTGCAGGTCACAGTGTAAGACAATGCATACTTATGTGCAACTTCTAATGGTCTTCACTGCGTATGCCCGGAAATAAACTAAGGAACTGCGCAGGTAGCCAAAAACAGGGTTTTGTACCATGGGATCCAGAAATTCACTTTCTTTGGGATGATTTAGATTCTAATTTTGCTGGGGAAAGATTTTGGAACACATTTGTGGATAGCGAAAGATCCAAATCGATGGTCATTTGCCTAATGTAACAAAATGATGTGTAACACCGCACCACTCACGCCACCACCCCAAATGTTGGGCGAACGAAACCAAAACTGAATTACCACTATAAACGAGCAAAAGGAAACAACATAATAATACTGAGCACAACCTCGTAAGTAATCCAAAACACTAGAGATAAACACTACTCAGCTAAACAAGAAACAATCTTGATGCCCTTCAGAACCAAGTAGAAAGGTTTGAAGGAAGTGATGAAGGACAACGACCACAGGACCACTAAAGCCATTGCTATCGCCCGAGTCCCAAACTACCTTCACACTAACCTAGAAATTGTCCGACACAATTGCGCTCCCATCGCCATCGCAACGCACACCCTCAATTCCACTAGGTCGAATATGCATGCATAGGGAGATTGCCTGTGCACACACAACTTCCCGACCCCCTTTGCACTCGCTCCCATAACTAGCAAGCATAAACAAATAAATTCTTTCCATCGATGGTTTAAATAGATAATTTCCTCCTTTGCGAGAGTTCCTATTTTTCTCTGCCACTTGGTGGACCCTTTCGTCTTAACCTCAGCACATGCTTGAGCCATCATTCGAGCCAGTTGGGTCTTATGCCAAATCTCTCGTTTGCACTTCTCCCTCGAGTGTTTTTGAATGCACACGTCCGTCAGGGATCTTTTATAACATGTTAATTCTCTTGTAATACTAACTTTTTAAATTATTATTAAATATATTTCATATAAAAAAATTATATTATTAAAAATTATATATTTATATATAATTTACATAATTTTAAAGTTTTTTTACCCAATTCAGTATCATATTCCATGAAATATTTTCATATCAAAATAAATGTTATTTGTTTTATAAGTATTATTTATATAAGCCTAGATCCATCTTAACTCTAGATCTATCAAGCATTGAGAGGAATCAAATCTCTCAAGGTGCAAACCCTTCCTCAAGTTTTGCACTCAAAAAGGAGGTTTGCACTTTGAGAGATTTGATTGCTCTTGGTGCTCGATAGATCCAGAGTTAAGATTGATCTAGGCTGGTAATTTTTTGCACCGAGAGACGCTCTCCATCCCAGTATGGAAGAGATGTTGTATTGTGTTGTTATGTTATGTTACCTAAACAAAAATAATAGAATAATATAAATTAAAAAAAAAAACCTCACATTATAATAAAAATAATTTCAAGCCAAAATAATAAAAATATAAATTCTATGTTATTATTATTATTTTAATTAAATTTTATTAATTTTTATTGGCTAGTTAAGGTAAACTTGAACCGATCTAAGAGGGACCAAATAAGATGGATCTAGGCTGATTTTTTTTCCAAGGAAAGAAATTAGCCTCCCTCTCAACCCAAGTGCTGAGGGCTAGAGTAAGGTTGTTGGTACCAGACACTTTGGATCTAAGAGGGACCAAATAAAATAGATCTAGGCTGATTTTTTTTCCAAGGAAAGAAATTAGCCTCCCTCTCAACCCAAAGGCAATAGAACAATATTCTTAGGCACAAAATTACAACAATAATTATCAACACATTATAAGTTATATGCCATTAATAAAGATTTAAACATAGGTGAAAAACGATAACAACCATTTCATCCTACCACCCAACCTTACCCTAATTAACTACTTTAAATTATAATTATTATAATAACATTTGTATTTTTTTAAATGAATGAAGTATAACATATAGCTCGGAAGAAGGTTTCAAATCTTACTTTTCATTAAATATATTTTCAATTTGGTAGCATCGAAACAACGAATCCGATGCTTATAGTTGAGGTAGTTTTAATTTGAATTTCCCATTTAATCTCACATACTATTTAAAAAAGAGAAGGATATGACAGATACCCTAGGGAGGGTTTGAAGGTGGTTTTCAAGGAGCAGAAAGATGTTTGGGTGAAAGTACAGAGACACTGAATCTTGACCGATTGGAGTAGTTGAATTTGCAGACGCTGAGAGATGGCGAGCAGGCTAGGAAGAAGGGTCGTACATTTCGCTAATTTACCTCTGAAGCTGGTGATGCCTTCTTCAAGATAAAATATCAAGGAAGTCGCTTTCAAGATGATTCCCTCTGCATCGAAGGTAATTATTACCCCCTCTCTCTCTTCGATCCCATTTGCCATTTGGTTCACAGTGCTTTTACGAGTAACATAATGTCCGCTCAAGGATTTTCCTAGAGGCGTCAATTCGATTTTTCGTGGTGTCAGAATTTGCGGGCAGGGGTTCATTTTTCATTAGTATTGTTTTAAAGTTTGTATTATGTTTTTTTTTTCACTTTTTCTATCACGGTCCTCTCCAGTCATACTACTGCATTTTCTTCTTACACAATACTCCTCGAACTGAGAAAGTTTACTCACTAGATTCATATCCTTTCAATCCTGTTACAGCGAAATCATTTTCCACTCTTCGAACTAATGTTCCTTTACTTGTGCGAATCCAAGGGTCGATTTTATAATCTATACCCTTTTGGGTTTAACGTTAAAACGACGTATCTTCATCTTTTCTCTGAATCTATTACGCACCAAGAAAGATAAAACCCAACCAGATGTAAACTTCTGGGTGCTTAAAAAATTACGAATTATTAGAAATGCGTGTCTCTCTTTGTCTGTATATAATGTTGAATTCGACATATCCATTTCATACAGTATTTGTCGATATCGGGCTTCTCTATCTGTATACCACCTCACCTGCTTCTCTCTCCCCCTTTGCTTGGATGGAAGAAGCCTTGCATCATATCCAACCAAGTAGGGATCCTCAGGCAGCCAGGCTCCACCAGGTCAGCAGCATCATTGTCACGCTCTGGCCCAACAGGTTTACAAGCTCCGGTTACGGATGTATCATTGTCGAGGAATCTTTGGAAGATGTTGCAGTGCAGGGCCAGTCCAGCAAGGCTCCGGATGACACAGTAACCCCCAAAAGCAAGCATTCTATATAACTTGTCCTTCTTATCAGCTCCAATGCACAAGATTCAGGCAACTCATCTGAGGCATTTTTGTTTCTTGACTTGTAGTCGCACCAGGCACCTACTCTGGCTCATTCCTACTTTATCTTTCTGGGAAATTGTAATGTCTGTAATTCAGTCTTTCTGGACACATGCTTCAGCTCAGAGGTCTCCTGGTCCTAGTTTGTTTTTCTGGGAAATTGTGACGTTAACATCTGCTCCTGAATCTATAAGAGCAGTTAAGCTAAACATTTCACCCTGAATACATATATTAACCTATACATGGTGTTGTTGATATTCTATTGCAAGTATCCTCATTTCTTGAAAACCAGCAAGGATCCTTTTTTCCTTCAAATATCTAGATATTTGATTCATGAAATTTTGGTGGATCATATTCATCAAATGGCTCTACTGCAATATTTTGTTTTCCTTTTTCTAACCTATTAACCTAAAGCTTTAATGCAGAAATTTCAGATTTAAGGTTATGAATTTCTTTACTTACCTCTCCCAAGGTAAGTGCACGAACCTTGTCCTGCTAAGTTTTCCTTTGAAAAGATTTTGTATTGCATTCGTAAGAGGCGTCAATGAATAGGGGCTTTTTTGAAGATCCTTTACTGTGGATGGAGGTTTTAAGCTGGTCCATGAATGCTTCAGTAAGACGAGTTTTCATCTCGCCATCTTCCATTGCTCTTATTTGTGACAGGATCTTTATTTCTCTTCTTTTGTCTGAGCCATTAATACTTTTTCCTTTTGCGGTTTATCCTCTCGTTCATCATAAAAAGAGTCATCAAAAGAGTCAGAATCTATATTTGAAAAATTACATTGACATTCTTCAGAATCTGAGAAATTACAAGCCTGAGCATGAAGATTTAATTCCTCATACTCTTCTTCTGATGAGTAGACAGAACTAGAACTAAAATTTTCAGCAAAAGAATAAAGTAAATGTTGCTGCTGAATCTGAGGACGATCTCTGATCACTACATTTGGACAGTGATCTGTTTTATGTGTTCTAGACCCACATTGCATGCAAAGCATTGTGGTCTTTGTTCTTTCTGTTTTTACAATATCTTTCTGTTATTGGGACTTTTTACCTCTATCTTTTTTGGATTCTTCTCCCACTGGACATCTATTTGCAGTGTGTCCAGTTTTACCACAAAGCCAACATGTTAATTTGTTCCACTGTTCTTGATTAGCACTGTGCAAGTGAATATCCCATCCTGAGGCTATTAGGCCCAACGGATAGCAATCCACCTCTTGGCTTTACCGTATATCCCACCATTCACCGGTAAGGATTCCTAGGCACACCGAGGCACACAATCCTACCTTTACCACTACCCATAGTCTGGCTAGGGTTACTAGGCCAGTGGCTTTACCGTGATCCACAGTCTTGTCCAGGGACCACTAGGCCATGTGTTTGTCATTTCAAAGATCCACCCCACTCAGCTTCGAATCCATACGATAATATAACTCAACGAAAGTATGAGAACCTATCTCATCAAGGCTGTAAGGAAATGGCAACGCTAGGCTGAAAACACTATCACACCTGGAAAAACCCATGCCATAACAGAAAACAACCACATGTATGCCAAATCTAGCAAGGAAAATACACATGCAAATCGATACTTGCAAAGAATCATGTTGTAGTTGCTTGATCCTACCTTCCCCTACTTGATCTTTGCTTCCTCTTTCCTTCTTTGCCTTTCTTGATCCAATGCCAAAGTGCTCCAAGAAAACTCTAAGTGTCCAAGGGTGAGAGAGAGAGAGAGAATAATGAGAGTTCTCCAAAACTAAATTGACAAAAGGTTACTAACTGATCCTTAGAAGCCTTTTTATGAATGAGGCCTCTATTTCCTTCATTTTCCATTATTTTCCTTTAATTTCCTCACATGCAACTTGTGGCCTTTCAACTTCATTTTCTCCTAATTTCGATTATTTTCATAAATAAACGTGCCAAAAATGTCATTTTGCCTTTCCAAAGCCTTTGCCAATTTCCTTTAGCCATAATAACCGAAATGAACACCCACTAGGATGTCTTGCCCGCGATTGACATTGGAATACTTATCCCATCAACCGTGGTCTTATATATATTTTTACATAGATTTTTAACCAAGGTTGTTACTGAACAATTTCCTTTATATTAATAAACTGGAGAAAAGCCTTACAACCATGTAGTCTTGATGTTGCAAGTCCCTTCCAAAATCTCTAACCCTTTCACTTGTATGAATATCCTTCCAACCTTATTTCAACAACCTAAGCCTGCTTCCAACCGTCCTCTCCCAATCCTCAGACCTATAGTACCTTTATAGGCCAAAAATGGGAAGTTTTGGATACATTCTCCAAGGGATGAGATCCACTAATAGTGGTATAGGGGTTCCACAAAGGAAGGTGAGTTTCTCCATGATGGGAGGGATCAGGACTAGATAGGCACCCATTGGAAACTGGTTGGTTGGGATAGATGCTACCAACAATGCTTCTACACTTGACTTTTTTTTTTTACATTCGTTAAGTCATGTTTGTAGGTCACAGTGTAAGACAATGCATACTTATGTGCAACTTCTAATGGTCTTCACTGCGTATGCCCGGAAATAAACTAAGGAACTGCGCAGGTAGCCAAAAACAGGGTTTTGTACCATGGGATCCAGAAATTCACTTTCTTTGGGATGATTTAGATTCTAATTTTGCAGGGGAAAGATTTTGGAACACATTTGTGGATAGCGAAAGATCCAAATCGATGGTCATTTGCCTAATGTAACAAAATGATGTGTAACACCGCACCACTCACGCCACCACCCCAAATGTTGGGCATACGAAACAAAAACTGAGTTACCACTGTAAACAAGCAAAAGGAAACAACATAATAATACTGAGCACAACCTCGTAAGTAAGCCAAAACACTAGAGATAAACACTACTCAGCTAAACTAGAAACAATCTCAATGCCCTTCACGACCAAGTAGAAAGGTTTGAAGGAAGGGATGAAGGACAATGACCACAGGACCACTAAAGCCGTTGTTATCGCCCGAGTCCCAAACTACCTTCACACTAACCTAGAAATTGTCCGACACAATTGTGCTCCCATCGCCATCGCAACACACACCCTCAATTCCACTAGGTCGAATATGCATGCATAGGGAGATTGCCTGTGCACACACAACTTCCCGACCCCCTTTGCACTCACTCCCATAACTAGCAAGCATAAACAAATAAATCCGTTCCATCGATGGTTTAAATAGATAATTGCCTCCTTTGCGAGAGTTCCTATTTTTCTCTGCCACTTGGTGGACCTTGCCATCTTAACCTCAGCACATGCTTGAGCCATCATTCGAGCCAGTTGGGGCTTATTCCAAATCTCCCATCTGCACTTCTCCCTCGAGTGTTTTTGAATGCACACGTCCATCAGGGATCTTTTATAACATGTTAATTCTCTTGTAATACTAACTTTTTAAATTTATTATTTAAATTATATTTTCGTATAAAAAAAAATAAATTTTAAAATTATATATTTATTATAATTTTACATAATTTTAAAGTTTTTTTAACCAATTCAGTATCATACTCCATGAAATATTTTCATATCAAAATAAATGTTATTTTTTTTATAAGTATTATTTATATAAGCCTAGATCCATCTTAACTCTAGATCTATCAAGCATTGAGAGGAATCAAATCTCTCAAGGTGCAAACCCTTCCTCAGGTTTTGCACTCAAAAAAGAGGTTTGCACTTTGAGAGATTTGATTGCTCTTGGTGCTCGACAGATCCAGAGTTAAGATGGATCTAGGCTGGTAATTTTTTGCACCAAGAGACGCTATCCATCCCAGTATGGAAGAGATGTTGTATTGTGTTGTTATGTTATGTTACCTAAACAAAAAAATAGAATAATATAAATAAAATAAAAAAAGAAAAACCTCACGTTATAATAAAAATAATTTCAAACCAAAATAATAAAAATATATATTCTATGTTATTATTATTATTTTAATTAAATTTTATTAATTTTTATTGGCTAGTTAAGGTAAACTTGAACCGATCTAAGAGGGACCAAATAAGATGGATCTAGGCTTATTTTTTTTCCAAGGAAAGAAATTAGCCTCCCTCTCAACCCAAGTGTTGAGGGCTAGAGTAAGGTTGTTGGTACCAGACACTTTGGATCTAAGAGGGACCAAATAAAATAGATCTAGGCTGAATTTTTTTTCCAAGGAAAGAAATTAGCCTCCCTCTCAACCCAAGGGCAACAGAACAATATTCTTAGGCACAAAATTACAACAATAATTATCAACACATTATAAGTTATATTCCATTAATAAAGATTTAAACATAGGTGAAAAACGATAACAACCATTTCATCCTACCACCCAACCTTACCCTAATTAACTACTTTAAATTATAATTATTATAATAACATTTGTATTTTTTTAAATGAATGAAGTATAACATATAGCTCGGAAGAAGGCTTCAAATCTTACTTTTCATTAAATATATTTGCAATTTGGAAACAACGAATCCGATGCTTATAGTTGAGGTAGTTTATATTTGAATTTCTCATTTAATCTCACATACTATTTAAAAAAGAGAAGGATATGACAGATACCCTAGGGAGGGTTTGAAGGTAGTTTTCATGGAGCAAAAAGATGTTTGGGTGAAAGTGCAGAGACACTGAATCTTGACCGATTGGAGTAGTTGAACATGCACATGCTGAGAGATGGCGAGCAGGCTAGGAAGAAGGGTCGTACAATTTGCCAATTTGCCTCTGAAGCTGGTGATGCCTTCTTCAAGAGAAAATATCAAGGAAGTCGCATTCAAGACGATTCCCTCTGCATCGAAGGTAATTATTACCCCCTCTCTCTCTTCGATCCCATTTGCCATTTGGTTCGCAATGCTTTTACAGGTAACGTAATGTCCGCTCCAGGATTTTTCTAGAGGCGTCAGTTCGATTTTTCGTGGTGTCGGAATCTGCGGGCAACGGTTCATTTTTCATTAGTATTGTTTTAAAATTTGTATTATGTTTTTTTTTTCACTTTTTCTATCACGGTCCTCTCCAGTCATACTACTGCATTTTCTTCTTACACAATACTCCCCGGACTGAGAAAGTTTACTCACTAGATTCATATCCTTTCAATCTTGTTACAGCGAAATCATTTTCCGCTCTTCAAACTAATGTTCCTTTAATTGTGCGAATCCAAGGGTCGATTTGATAATCTATACCCTTTTGGGTTTAACATTAAAACGATGTATCTTCATCTTTTCTCTGAATCTATTACGCACCAAGAAAGATAAAAACCCAACCAGATGTAAACTTCTGGGTGCTTAAAAAATTACGAATTATCATAAATGCGCATCTCTCTCTGTCTGTATATAATGTTGAATCCGACATATCCATTTCATACAGTATTTATCCATATCGGGCTTCTCTGTCTGTATACCACCTCGCCTGCTTCTCTCTCCCCCTCTGCTTGGATCGAAGAAGCCTTGCATCATATCCAACCAAGTAGGGATCCTGAGGCAGCCAGGCTCCACCAGGTCAGCAGCATCATTGTCATGCTCTGGCCCAACAGGTTTACAAGCTCCTGTTACAGATGTATTATTGTCGAGGAATATTTGGAAGATGTTGCAGCGCAGGTCCAGTCCAGCAAGGCTCCGGACGACACAATAACCCCCAAAGGCAAGCATTCTATATATCTTGTCCTTCTTATCAGCTCCAATGCATAAGATTCAGGCAACTCATCTGAGGCATTTTTGTTTCTTGACTTGTAGTCGCACCAGGCACCTACTATGGCTCATTCCTACTTTATCTTTCTGGGCAATTGTAATGTTTGTAATTCAGTCTTTCTGGACACATGCTTCAGCTCAGAGGTCTCCTGGTCCTAGTTTGTTTTTCTGGGCAATTGTAACGTTAACATCTGCTCCTGAATCTATAAGAGCAGTTAAGCTAAACATTTCACCCTGAATACATATATTAACCTGTACATGGTGTTGTTGATATTCTATTGCAAGTATCCTCATTTCTTGAAAACCAGCAGTAGGATCCTTTTTTCCTTCAAATATCTGGATATTTGATTCATGAAATTCTGGTGGATCGTATTCATCAAATGGCTCTACTGCAATATTTTTTTTTTCCATTTTCTAACCTATTAACCTGAAGCTTTAATGCAGAAATTTCAGATTTAAGGTTATGAATTTCTTTACTTACCTCTCCCAAGGTAAGTGCACGAACCTTGTCCTGCTGTTTTTTCCTTTGAAAAGATTTTGTATTGCATTCATAAGAGGCGTCAATGAATAGGGGCTTTTTTGAAGATCCTTTACTGTGGCTGGAGGTTTTAAGCTGGTCCATGAATGCTTCAGTAAGACGAGTTTTCATCTCACCATCTTCCATTGCTCTTATTTGTGACAGGATCTTTATTTCTTCTTCTTTTGTCTAAGCCATTAATACTTTTTCCTTTTGCGGTTTATCCTCTCGTTCATCATCAGAAGAGTCATCAAAAGAGTCAGAATCTATATTTGAAAAATTACATTGACATTCTTCAGAATCTGAGAAATTACAAGCCTGAGCATGAAGATTTAATTCCTCATACTCTTCTTCTGATGATTAGACAAAACTAGAACTAAAATTTTCAGCAAAAGAATAAAGTAAATGTTGCTGCTGAATCTGAGGACGATCTCTGATCACTACATTTGGACAGTGATCTGTTTTATGTGTTCTAGACCCACATTGCATGCAAAGCATTGTTGTCTTTGTTCTTTCTATTTTTACAATATTTTCTGTTATTGGGACTTTTTACCTCTATCTTTTTTGGATTCTTCTCCCACTGGACATCTATTTGTAGTGTGTCCAGTTTTACCACAAAGCCAACATGTTAATTTGTTCCACTGTTCTTTCTTAGCACTGTGCAAGTGAATATCCCATCCCGAGGCTACTAGGCCCAACGGATAGCAATCCACCTCTTGGCTTTACCGTATATCCCACCATTCACCGGTAAGGATTCCTAGGCCCACCGAGGCACACAATCCTAACTTTACCACAACCCATAGTCTGGCTAGGGTTACTAGGCCAGTGGCTTTACTGTGATCCACAGTCTGGTTGAGGGACCACTAGGCCATGTGTTTGTCATTTCAAAGATCCACCCCACTCAGCTTCGAATCCATACGATAATATAACTCAACGGAAGTATGAGAACCTATCTCATCAAGGCTGTAAGGAAATGGCAAGGCTAGGATGAAAACACTATCACACCTGGAAAAACCCATGCCATAACATAAAACAACCACATGTATGCCAAATCTAGGAAGGCAAATACACATGCAAATCGATACCTGCAAAGAATCATGTGGTAGTTTCTTGATCCTACCTTCCCTTACTTGATCTTTGCTTCCTCTTTCCTTCTTTTCCTTTCTTGATCCAATGCCGAAGTGCTCCAAGAAAACTCTAAGTGTCCAAGGGTGAGAGAGAGAGAGAGAATAATGAGAGTTCTCCAAACCTGAATTGACAAAAGGTTACCAACCGATCCTTAGAAGCCTTTTTATGAATGAGGCCTCTATTTCCTTCATTTTCCATTATTTCCCTTTAATTTCCTCACATGCAACTTGTGACCTTTCAACTTCATTTTCTCCTAATTTCGATTATTTTCATAAATAAACGTGCCAAAAATGTCATTTTTCCTTTCCAAAGCCTTTGCCAATTTCCTTTAGCCATAATAACCAAAATGAACACCCACTAGGATGTCTTGCCCGCGATTGACATTGGAATACTTATCCCATCAACCGTGGTCTTATATATATTTTTACATAGATTTTTAACCAAGGTTGTTACAGAACAATTTCCTTTATATTAATAAACTGGAGAAAAGCCTTACAACCATGTAGTCTTGATGTTGCAAGTCCCTTCCAAAATCTCTAACCCTTTCACTTGTATGAATATCCTTCCAACCTTATTTCAACAGCCTAAGCCTGCTTCCAACTATCCTATCCCAATCCTCAGATCTATAGTACCTTTATAGGCCAAAAATGGGAAGTTTTGGATACATTCTCCAAGGGATGAGGTCCACTAATAGTGTTATAGGGGTTCCACAAAGGAAGGTGAGTTTCTCCATGATGGGAGGGACCAGGACTAGATAGGCACCCATTGGAAACTGGTTGGTTGGGATAGATGCTACCAACAATGCTTCTACACTTGACTTTTTATTTTTACATTTGTTAAGTCATGTTTGCAGGTCACAGTGTAAGACAATGCATACTTATGTGCAACTTCTAATGGTCTTCACTGCGTATGCCCGGAAATAAACTAAGGAACTGCGCAGGTAGCCCAAAACAGGATTTTGTACCATGGGATCCAGAAATTCACTTTCTTTGGGATGATTTAGATTCTAATTTTGCAGGGGAAAGATTTTGGAACACATTTGTGAATAGCGAAAGATCCAAATCGATGGTCATTTTCCTAATGTAACAAAATGATGTGTAACACTGCACCACTCACGCCACCACCCCAAATGTTGGGCGTACGAAACCAAAACTGAATTACCACTATAAACGAGCAAAAGGAAACAACATAATAATACTGAGCACAACCTCGTAAGTAAGCCAAAACACTAGAGATAAACACTACTCCGCTAAACTAAAAACCATCTCGATGCCCTTCACGACCAAGTAGAAAGGTTTGAAGGAAGGGATGAAGGACAACGACCACAGGACCACTAAAGCCGTTGCTATCGCCCGAGTCCCAAACTACCTTCACACTAACCTAGAAATTGTCCGACACAATTGGGCTCCCATCGCCATCGCAACATACACCCTCAATTCCACTAGGTCGAATATGCATGCACAGGGAGATTGCCTGTGCACACACAACTTCCCGACCCCCTTTGCACTCACTCCCATAACTAGCAAGCATAAAAAAATAAATTCGTTCCATCGATGGTTTAAATAGATAATTGCCTCCTTTGCGAGTTCCTATTTTTCTTTGCCACTTGGTGGACCCTGCTGTCTTAACCTCAGCACATGCTTGAGCCATCATTCGAGCCAGTTGGGGCTTATGCCAAATCTCCCGTTTGCACTTCTCCCTCGAGTGTTTTTGAATGCACACGTCCGTCAGGGATCTTTTATAACATGTTAATTCTCTTGTAATACTAACTTTTTAAATTTATTATTTAAATTATATTTTCATATAAAAAAATTAAATTTAAAAAATTATATATTTATTATAATTTTACATAATTTTAAAGTTTTTTTACCCAATTCAGTATCATATTCCATGAAATATTTTCATGTCAAAATAAATGTTATTTGTTTTATAAGTATTATTTATATAAGCCTAGATCCATCTTAACTCTAGATCTATCAAGCATTGAGAGGAATCAAATATCTCAAGGTGCAAACCCTTCCTCAAGTTTTGCACTCAAAAAAGAGGTTTGCACTTTGAAAGATTTGATTGCTCTTGGTGCTCGATAGATCCAGAGTTAAGATGGATCTAGGCTGGTAATTTTTTGCACTGAGAGACGCTCTCCATCCCAGTATGGAAGAGATGTTGTATTTTGTTGTTATGTTATGTTACCTAAACAAAAAAAGGTTCCTCTCAAAAGACTGGAGGTTCCTCTCCGTTCTCAATAGCTTCTACCAGACCTTCGAGTGTGGCAAGAACTACTTCTTCCACTGATGAGACAACAACTCCTGTGGGAGTGGTCTTTGGCTTCTTTGATGCATATGGAAGATCTTGTATTCTTAGGATCAGTCCAACTGCTTTGGCAAACTGACGGGTGATGGGACAGACACAGCGGAGATGTTGATAGGAAATTTCATGTTCACGTCTGGGAGGTGAGGAGTAACCAACTTCAGAGTTACGTGTAGGTGAGAGGGAGTGTGAGTTACTGCCTTGACCAGATGATTGATGAGTGGGGGTGAGAGGACATTTAACCATAAACAACTGGCGACCCTCCTTCTAGCGCCAGAAATGTTGACGGTGATAGACCCGCCACATTCAGGGGATCTCCCCAGTATGAAGTCCCAACTAGACCTCACAACCATTTGGTGTAGGAGTCCCATCTGGTATGATGGTCCGATTTCCATTATCTTAAAGATATTCCTTAGCACTTGCTTGTCAGCACATGAGAGTGGTTTACTTATTCTTCAAACAACGAGGTTCGTGTGTCTGGTTAGTGCTTAGTGTAACTTGTGTCTAAGTTCTTTCATTGCAGAGGGAGAGGGCGAGTGATTCTCAACTCGAAAGGCTGGATTGGGAAGTCCATAACAACAATGACATTCTACGAGATCTAGCTCGACTGGGAGGCAAAATTGCACAATTTTTTCTGAGAGGCAACGCGGGTTGCAGGGAGGACATTGGCAGTGAAAATTGCGCAGATTTTCAGGGGAGGATGGGAGTGGGCTGCAGGAGCTTGCTGGAAAAAACCGCATAGAACTGGGAGGCAAGCATGCAGGACATGTTTGCGTAGTTTCCAGGCTAAGCGAGGTGTTGGGAAGCTGGTGGACAGTCCAAGAAAACTGCACAATTTTCAGGAGGAGGAGCAGGTTGGCTAACAGGGGGACTGACTTAGAGAACTATGCAATTTTCAGAGACAATGCACTGACAAGAATCGAGTTCATGTCCTCATATCTACCCAATTTATTCAATCGACGAAGGTGGGCATGCTAATAACTTCTGCGCAATTTTTTGGAGGAGTGAAGCTCGGGGTCACTGCTTGGTCAAACTCTCTGGTTGACTAGCAGGAGGCTTGATGGATTGGCTTGCGAGTAACGCATATTGAGATGGCTTCTTGGGAAACTCCTACGTTGTTCGTGACAGTTAGCCAGGTCGATTCTAGGATTGCATACTACAAATTGTCTGGGAGGCACCCTCGAGCTCTACGCAATCCTGGGCAGCGAAACTTAGTCACTGAGGGTTGAGACTGTGCAATTCAGCTCAGCGTTCGTCCGACTGATGGAGGGTGGTTTGGTCGACAGATCTTTGGAAAAAATGATTAAGTGTGTGAGTAAGTTGACTTGTGTATGAACGACCTTGCGAACACACACTCAACATGACTTGACGAAAAGACACCTCGAACCAACCAGACAATATATGCTCAATGTGACTAATCGAAGGGTGCGAGCGACAAGTGCAACACTTGAGATAGATCGTTGAACTACCATGACGACACTTACACCACATTGCATACAACTTTGTGTGTGAGTGCAATAGACGCTTACATAGCGAATACAACTTGTACACACGAAGAAAGACCTTCATCATAGCCAGAACATGATTGCAAGCATGAAATTATAGCCAACATGCTAAAAGACGACCGGTGAACGGTCAAGCAAAGAGGGTGTCAAGACTCAATACAAGCTCATGGGATGAGCCCAAGTATTTACAGAAATCAAGGAAAAAACCAAGGAAGGCTCCGAAATTGGATGCAAACCAAAATTTTGGAGAGTGTTGCAGTGGCTACAACATAGGCTCACTTTTCTCTCCCCTTTGCAGTTGAAGAACCTTGACACAGTTGAAACTCAGTTGAAACTACACACTCACTAGGCACACCTCCCTTGCTTTTCGAAGACACCATTGCATCACTCTCCTGTGTTGACAACTAGAGCCAAAGCAAATATTTAAGGATTTGGAAACTGGGCCTTTATACCAGATGGGACTCCTACACCAAATGGTGTGAGGTCAGATTGGGACTTCATCTCGAGGAGATCCCCTTGGTTGACGAATTTCCAGCACTGTCAATGGAAGGGAATCATATTATTGAGGGTAACTATACCAAACAAGTGGTAGGCGATATATTTGGCCCTTCAAGTTGATGCAAATGAAATGTACCACTCGTCACCTCACACGAATAACCACAATTCAGTTATATAGTATGTCCTTCTACCCTTCCACTTCGTGTTTTGTATATATGAATAAACATTTATTCTTTGTAAGAATTAGAAGGTTTGTGTTGTTTTAGCCTTTCAACAAGATGCGTTCATCCAATTTGATCCAATAATAACTGCGTGCAGTTGTATCTATGGCTACAAAACAGGTGTGGCATCTCTACCTTTCGTTCATATATATAATGTATGGTGTTAGTTGTGGGTTTTCCCGTTGATACATGTGGTTGTGATTTCCTTGAAAATTTCCTAAATTGTGCGAGTATCTAAATCCAAAATTTAGTAAGCACTGAGACCCTAGCCACAATGTGTTATTACTCATATACGCCATGATTTGGTCCGCATTTGTGGATTGAGCTTGGAAGATGCACTTCTTTTGGCGATTGCAAGCTATGTCTTCCACTTCAATAGCATGACTTGAAATCCAAGCGCATGTAAGTAGAAGACTTAGCATTGTAATCCTATTGCACATATGTGTAACGTATGCAGGGAAGCTTGTACTCTAGGGGGCTAGAGCTATCTTTGCAAATTATCCATTGCGTCGTACGGTTTCAATTTACAAATTCCCTAACGTCATATGAAAAATACTATAAAGCCTCCTAAATGGGAGTGGAAAAGTGTGAAAGCTCCATATTCCCGCACAATGAACCTCCTCTACGCTATAATATATATATATATATATATATACAAAAAAAGCTCATTGTACAAGAATGAGGAGAAGTGGAAGAAACTGTTAAAAAGCGATGTTTGTATTAATAAAAAACATCCACTGGTCCGCTCTATGACATAGAGTCTGAACCAAGAGAGTTTGGCTCTGCAGAACACTCTGCATTGTCCATGTACATCACACATTATATAACAATCATAGATTTAGGGAAGTTAGAACCATACCCTAAGAAATAGAAACTAATTCCTATCCTGAGGTACCGTGAACCAATTCACTATTCGAAGATATTCTCCATTATCTGTAACACTCCCCCTTAATGGAGAAGGGGTTCACAAATATGCCTAACATCTCCCTAAACATTTCAAACTTAATTTTGCCAAGAGGCTTAGTGAAAATGTCTGCAACATTATCACATGTATTACAATATACAAGATGGATTTGTATTGATTGCACTTTCTCCCTGACAAAGTGGAATTGTGTATCAATGTGTTTAGTGTTCTTGTGAAACACCATATTATTAGCACGTTTGATTGAACTCTGATTGTCGCATCTAATTGTTGTTGCATCTTTCTGTTCTTCCCCAATATCCTGGAGAAGTCTCCGCAACCAAACTGCCTCACATGTCGCTGTGCACATGGCTTGATACTCTGCTTCCGCTAAAGACAAGGAAACTATATACTTCTCCATGTAATAACCTCGGATCAAATGTTGAATGCATAGCCTGTTATGGATCTGCAGTCATCTACATTTCCAGCCCAGCCTGAATCTGTAAATCCTGTCAATCTAACATCAGAGAAATCAGTATAAATAATACCATAGTCTATAGTACCTTGTAGATACCTCAAAACACATTTTGCTGCATTCCAATGACTCTCAAGTGGCTTGGACATGTATTGACTTAGCACAATGACTGCATAAGCCAAATCTGGTCTAGTAGTGGTCAGGTAGATTAGGCTCCCAACTAGCTGTCTATAAAGTGTCGCACCTGCGTCTTTAAATCCATCCTCACTCTGAAGTTTAATGTTCTGTTGTAATGGTACTGCTACAGCCTTACACTGATCCATCCTGAATCTTTCCAGTAGACCTTTGACATACTTACCCTGGGACAGAAAAGTTTGTCCTGAATCTCTCCAAATCTCAAGACCCAAACAGTGTCTTAATTCACGAAGGTCTTTCATTTCGAACACCTGTGACATTTTTTGCTTGATTTCTCTGATTAGAGCAATAGCATCGCTTGTAATAATTAAATCATCTACATACAAAGAAATCAACACTATGCACCCCTATTCATCTTTCATGGTATACAGATTAGGGTTGTTTTTACTTCTATTGTAGCGAAGTTGCAGAAAAAATGAATCAATCTTTTCATACTAGGACCTGAGTGCTTGCTTTAGTCCATAAAGAGATTTCTTTAATCTACAGACTAAATGTTCTTTCCCTTTCTGGACAAACCCCTCAGGTTGCTCTAAATAAGCCTCCTCTTTCAATTCTCCATTTAAAAATGCATACTTTACTTCTAGTTGGTGAATCATCCAATGTTTCTTAGTAGCTAAAGCAATTAACATTATGATGGTATTTAGTTTAGCTACAGGGGCAAAGGTTTCTTCATAGTTAATGACTTCTTTTTGTGAATACCCCTTTGCTACCAATCTAGCTTTTAATTTATCTATGGTTCCATCTGCATTAATCTTTGGTTTATACAACTATTTGCAACCTATGGTTTGTTTCCCTTTAGGAAGTTCAACCATCTCCCAAGTGTTGTTCTGGATTATAGATTCATATTCCTGTTCCATAGATTTTTTCCATTCACTACATTCATTTGCTTCCTTATAACTAGAAGGTTCAACTACATTCATCATACTAGTTATGAAAGCATTTTTCCTATATCTTGCTGGCAACTGAGCTTTCCTACCTGATCTCCTGAGTGGCGGGGTAGCTTCAAACCTTGCCGGATAATCATTTTCTGGACTTGGCTTGATAGCTACCTCATCTTCTTTTCCTTCATGTTGTTGTTGTTGCTCATTTCCGTCCCCTGATTCATCACTTCCTTCTTCCACCAAGAACGGAATATCCCATTCCTCATTGCGCTTATCAGATTCTTCATGATCCTACTCATGGAATATGACATCTCTACTAACGAAAATCTTGTGAGTAGAGGGATTAAATAATCTATAAGCTTTATATTGTGAAGAATACCCTATAAAGATACATCCGATGGCTTTTGAATCTAGTTTTCTTCTGTCTTCCTTTGGAATATGGGAAAATGCTTTAGACCCAAACACTCTTAAATGTTTTAATACAGGTTTAAATCCATATAATGCTTCATAGGGAGTTTTAAACTCAAAACTCTTTGCGGGACTCCTATTTTTCAAATAAACTGCATGCTTCAGCCCAAAAACCATTTGAAAGATCCTTACCTTTCAACATGCTCCTAGCACATTCCACCAATGTTCTGTTCTTTCTTTCTGTTACTCCATTCTGCTGAGGAGTATGGGGTACTGTGAATTGCTGTAATATCCCATGGTCTTTACAATACTTGATAAGTTCATCCTTCCTGTATTCTACCCCTTGATCGGAGCAGAGAATTTTTATATGCTTCCCTGTTTGCTTTTCAAACATGTTTCTGAACTGCTTAAAGTATTCAAATGTGTGAATTTTCTTACTCAAAAAATATACCCAAGAAAACTTTGTGCAGTCATCAATAAACAGTAAAAAAATACAATGCACCTCCTAATGACTTTGTTTGCATGGGTCCACAAAGATCTGTGTGCACTAATTCAAGTATGTCTTTCTGTTTATTTTCTACTCGAACAAGGAATTCCTCTCTCTGCATCTTTCCTAATGTACAAGCATCACAATCATTATGCACTTGTTTTAACATAGGAAGATCTCTTACCATTTCCTTTTTCTGAAGTAACAACAAATCATTGTAGTTGATATGACCCAATCTCTGATGCCACAACTCTTTTGTATTCAAACTCGCTGCTGTCAAAGCTCGAATTGGTGCTGGTCTTACATCCAATTTGTACAGACCTCCTATTCGGATTCCTATAGAAACAATCTTCATGCCATCTAACAGATCTTTAATATAACAGTTAGATTTAAAAAATTCAACTTTAAGATCTTGATCTGTAATCATGGATACAGAAATCAAGTTCTTTGTTACACCGAGCACATACATGATATTATGAATTTGTCTTACAGTACCATTGCGTAAGATGACAGAAATTTTCCCACACCCTTTGATCTGATGACTTCTATCATCACCTAGGTAGATTTGTGCTCCATCGTTGATTTCTTTAAAATCTTCGAACCATTGCTTGTTCCCCGTCATATGTGTTGATGCTCACGAATCTACATACCAGATGTTTGCATCAACATTCTTATCAAAGTATGCCATGAACAATCTGAAGTTCTGCTCATGATTATCATTTGCAAGATGACCTGCATGTCTTTTCTGCTCCTGCTATTGTTCATGATATTTCTTCTTCCTGCACTCCTTAACTATATGACCAAGTTTTCTACAATAAAAACATTTAATTACAGAGTTGTTTCTATTAGGATGCATACCTTGAGTTTGATTTGGTCTTTTCTGTGAGTTTCCTCCATTTTGTTGTTGCGGATTTCCTTTTCCTTTGAAGAAATTCTTTTTCGCCATCAACACAAGATCTGCACTCTGGGGTTTCAGAGGCAATCTTCTTTCTTCTTCTTGCATTAATATTCCTGTTAGTTATTCAAACTTTGGGATTTTCTCTCTCGCATTTATCCCAGTGATAAACATTTGGTAGTCATCAGTCACACCATTCATGTAATGGTTACTAAATCTGTATCTGCAACTGTATCACCAATGTCTGCCAATTTGTTCTTCAGATCTTTGATCCTCGCTATGAAGGCAGCCACTGTTCCATTCTCCTCCATCTTCAGGGATAATATCTTGCTCTTCAGGAGCAAAAGACGATTTGTATTCCTGATCTCATACAAATCCTTCAATATTCCCCAAATTTCGCTTGCTGATTTACATTCTCTGATGTGTTGTATGATGTAGTCTTTCACTGACATCTTCAACAGCGTCCTTGCTTTACCTTCTCGCTTCTCCCAGTCTGGGATCTATGTTGATCCAGCTGTTGTTTTCTGCTCATCCCCATTTGCAATCGTCCAAGCACTCTACACTTCTAATAGAGTCTACATCTTGAATTTCCAATTCGCATAATTGGAGCCATCGAGCTTGTTATGCTCATTCAAGTATGCTTCAATCATTTGATTAGTCATCTTGGCGATTAAAAACACATTTGACAGGTAAAAAAAATATATGTTAGATCTACCCTGGATATATGTCAAAGACAGAAATTGGTAATCTCCGCGAGTCCGATTTCTGGTATTTTCAACAGCCTCTAGCACTCGATGATCCCTTGCATTCTGTGCGCCCTCTCCACGCGGCCTCTAGGCAAGTCTCCACCACACTGCGCGCTCTCCATGGCAGTCCTCTGAGGAACCACGTATAGGGTCATCGCAGCCTTCTCTTGGCAGACCTTGGCCTCCACGCAACCTTCTCTCAGCAGCCACCACCAAGACACAACCCCTTTTTTTTGTTTGCACGGCCGACGCGATTAGCCAACACGGATTCGCAACGGTCGGCGCGATTATCCAACATGGGTTTGCGACGGTCGTCCAAAATAAAATGTGGGAAGTCTTGATGTGGGATCAGCACAATTTTCCCCAAGGGGCGCCCCCCAAACCATGCGACGATTTCGCCTCAGGCATGTCGAGCAAATCCTTCACTCAACGAACAGGTTTCTCAACCTTGTGGCTCTGATACCATATTAAAAAGTAATGTTTGTATTAATAAAAAACATCCATTGGTCAGCTTTACAACAAAGAGTCTGAACCAGAAGAGTCTGGCTCTATAAAACACTCTGCATTGCCCATGTACATCACACATTATATTACAATCATAGACTTAGGAAAGTTAAAGCCATACCCTAGGAAATAGAAACTAATTCCTATCCTGAGGTACCGTAAACCAATTTACTATTCTAAAATATTCTCCATTATCTCTAATAGAAACTCCACACACTAAGCTCCCTTTACACTATATTTACATTATATATATATATATAATATATATATATATATATATATATACCACCATATTGAGAGTGCAAAGATCCTAACCCCTCGTTTCTGCCTCTCTACTCTGACATCCCCACATTGAGGGCCCACCTTCTCGTTTCCACTGCACATGGGCAAGTTGGTTGTTGTTATGTCCATAAGTGTTCAAAAGAAACGTGGGATTTCGAGATTTCTGTGATTTTCAAAAAATATTGGTATGGTTGAATGTCAATAGATTTTTGGCTTTACCAATAGTTCACAAAATGATTGGTCAAGCAAATTGTTAATGATTAAAGTATCCTATAGTTATTTATTGCATGGTATATGTGGTGGCCCAGGCAGCCAAGAACCAAAAAAGGCAAGTTGAAGCCAACGCTCTCTATTTTTTTTTCTTTACCATTGGCTTCGACTTTTGATCTGTATGTTGTGGCTTTCATTACACAGACTACAGACACAACGCTCTCTATTTTTCTTTCTTACTATTGGCTTTGTACTTTTGAACTGTATGTTGTGCCTTTCATTATGCAGGCTTCAGACATATTCTCTGCACTCTGCACCGAGGTGATTTCCATTGCGCTGAGCTGTGCACTCTGCACAGCGGTGGTTTTCCATTGTGCGGAGCTCCGCACTCAACATTAATATACTTTGCCTTCACTCAGCAATACCTTTACCAATGTCAAAACATTTCGCTACAATCTTCACCATTTCTCCTCAAGTCGTAACATGCTCCGATGCCTCAACATTAACATGCTTTGCCTCGGCTCAACAGTACCTTTACCAATGTTATAACATTTCGCTACAATCTTCACCGTTTCTCCTCAAGTTGTAACATGCTCCGATGCCTCAACATTAACATGCTTTGCCTTCACTCAACAGTACCTTTACCAATGTTATAACATTTCGCTACAATCTTCACCATTTCTCCTCGAGTTGTAACATGCTCCAATGCAAATTAAAGCTCATAATCAATGGAAACAAATATAATCACGCAGTTAAATACGCATAGAGAAAAACATTGCACAATTAATCGCAGAGGGAACAAAATGGCAACTAAACACACAGATAGGTGTGTTTTTTTTCCAAAATTAGTGAAAACGATATCATCAAAGAATTAAATACGAAGAGAACAATATTACACAATTAAACGCACAGAGAGCAGAACATCCCACAATTAGCATAGATATACACGTTTTTAAATTTTCAATGAGACAGGAATGCGCTGTACGACAACCAGTAGCTTGTTTAAGCGAGATATAATAAATAGCTATGATTGTAGAATATTACCCAGCAGTGTCCCGAGCGTTTTGAACGATTTGTACACAGTTAAACACACAACAAAATATATAAATGTTTTTCCCATACATTTTAATCAGTAAACATTGTGATTTAATAATTAATTGTTAGGTCTGATAAATACTGAAAATAAAAGACTTCCACTAGGGGTATTATGTCCCATCAAAATTATAAGATTTCCAGAATATTAAAAAATTATTTTTGAATTTACTAGAAATTATATTAAGCATTTTCCTGAAACTTTGGTTATGGGAAAATAGAAATATTAAGCATTTTCTTAAAACTTTAGTTAAATTTGCAAAATCAACCCATAAGCAACCAGTCTATCAATTAACATGAGAAAAAACACATATGAAAAGCCTATGATAATTTTCTTCTTATTTTAACAATTTCCTTCAAGTGAGATAAAGAGTTTATATAGTTAGTTACCATTTAATTTTTATATTGTACAAGATATTATTATTAATATAGTATTAGTGTAAATTTATTTTAATTTTAAATTTATTAAATATGAAAAAAATTAAAAATAATTAAGATGAATTAATAATAATAATTAATAATAATTATGTAATGTTTAAAATTAAAAAATTAAGATGAATCTAAGTTAATGAATTAAATAAAAATTAATCTATTATATAATCTATTTTTTTTAATAAATATGTAAACTGCAATTTGTTTTTTAATAAATAAATAATTTTTTTATACTATAATTTTTATTATATATGTGTTTTTTAAAATTACTATTATTTAATTCATATTTAATTTATTATTTCCCTTATTTGCAATTTTGTATAATTTATTATTTGAAAAAAATAATAATATAAATAATATAGTTTTTTTAACTATTATATTTAATATATAACATATGTGTATAATAACTATTTTTTTATTCATCAAAATTTTAATAAATGTATAAATATTATTATTTTTTATATCTTTAAAAAATTGAACCAATAACATTTATAGAAAAAAAATGAAAAAAAAATAATCACCAATAAACTAACTATCCGATTTAAAACTTATTATCTTTTATTAACTGATTCATAATTCGTTATTAAATTATTTATTTTAATAAATATATAAAACTAAAAAATATAAAAATAATATAATATATTCATCATAATAGAAACAAATTATGTAATATTTATCATAAAATTTAATGACTATCGTTGATCCATGTCAAATACAGGATACTAATTTTAATCATTAACCTCTGAAAAACAATGATAATACCATTCATAAATTTCATTTTTATTTAAAAAAATAAAATTGAGCACAAAAATGAAAGAATTAAAATATTTTTCAGGCATGCATTTGTTCAGCAGCAGTATCAAATCTCTATAAGCCTTTAAACTATGTAGGAACCGTCATATACAAAGACGATCCCATTAAAAAAAATAATGCCTTCATATGCTGTTATGCATGAGCACCTATATAGGCCATAATACAATGGCCATTCACAAACTGAAACCCTTGTTTTCATTACCACCTTGTGGCGGTGCAACTCTGCCATTGAACCTACCATCAGTCTAAAAGAGATGCCCAAAAAGATATTTGTAACAAGTTCTGCATCTCGCTACACACAATCCTCCAGGACACCAGGCCAGTTCTTGGAGGCATTCTGCAAAACTTCAGGGCACTCCACGGAAGATTCATCATAATCCACATCTTCCAGCTTCATATCTAGCGGAAAAACAGGAAAAACACATGAGCCTGCTCGCAAGGTAAAGCGAGAAAGGACAAAGGATGAAAAATATTATCATGGTAGAGGAATACCATCGCAAGGGGAATCTCCCTTCTTACAGAGATATTCCGGTGATACTAACTTCAAATCATCTGTAATTTCATGGGGATCCTGTAAAAGTACATTTCAACCAGCAGGCCAAACTTCTTTATTACCATTTGCATATGTTTCATCAGCTAACTGACAATCTAGGAATGAGAAAAACATAACCTGTAAAATTCCTACCTTCTGAAAAGCACGAGGCAGAAAACATGGCATCTCTGTTCGGTAGCTTAATGCTTGTGCTACTCGTCTGTGGACCTCTGAATGAAGCAAAAGAAAACAAATATCACCTCAATCTCGTAATTAAAAATATTAAGTTCTGCAGACAATGGATAGGCCAGTCTGCACTTCCGTTTCTAAGTAATGTAAGTCCTTGTAAAAAAGAAAATAGCAAAGATCACAAATAACGGAGCTGGAACAGAAGATCATCTTTACTAAGTAACCAGTATATGTCATGACAGTCTATGACACTACTGCAGTTTATTCAGCCAAAAACCAATCAAGTACGAAGAGGCAAGAATCAAATGTCAGCCTACCTTCTGGAATCCACGCATCAAGTTTTTGCCAGTTTCTGTAGATAATGATTTGAATCTGCTCAATTTTATGATACTACTCAAGAAACTGTGCAAGGAAATAGGAGGCTTGGAGGATTGGAGGAAGGCATATGTTGTGTCTATTCATTGTATGAGCAGCATTGAGGGATTGTATTGAGAGCTGGATAGCTTGTGAGTTAAAGCTTTGTGTAATCCGGACATATTTCCACTTGTATGATAATACAGAAATCGGGGTTTTTAGTTGAGGCTTTCCCCAGAGTATTCTTCTGCGTTCATGTGTGATTGATTTCTCATTCTCTGTTATATGTGTTCTATTTGATCTTGCTCAAAATCGATTAAGCTTCCGCAAGTTTGTTTGTAGAAGTAGATCAAGTATTTTGCTTTAGTGCATTGCATTATCAGGTGACCTATAGTGGGAAATTCTACACTAAAGAGGGTCTGAATTCCTGTACATAACTAAGAATTTTGCTCCAAGATTATAAATAGATTGGGCCACTTGGGTTTGTTGTAGCAAAATCATTGTTCCATGAGGAAAGTGAGTTGTGTATTACCTTCCTTGCACTATCCCTAAGGAAGGAACTGAACCATAAAATTCCAAACATTATTCCTCTTGGGAAACATTGTTGCTAGTCACAAACAAGGGATTGAACTCACAATGATAAAATCATTGTAGCAGACTTGTGGATTGAACTACTATCTTCGTATATAAGGAGGATTGAGTTATTAGTAGCTACAACACTATATTGGAGGAGGTCGAATGGTTTTGTGAACAAGAGGGGGTTGCATTTTAGAAGATACGATTGTCATGTTCCAGATTTGAAGCTTCTCTTTGGAGACATAGCTATAGCAGTGTATTTGATTTCAAGAGCATTTCCCAATCAAGGTTTGTCTTTTGGTATCAACTTCCAGGTGTATTCTCTGCAAATAATATTGTAATGCTTAGCAATTGCTCTAAATAAAGGATCATGCTTTGCCTCATTTCCAGTTTTCTCATAAATCGTTTGACATAATCCTTTTAATATCTAATTTTTTAGTTTGCACTGAAAGTGTTCGTGAAAAGGATTGAACTACTCATATCTTTGTATATACGGAGGGTCGAGTTATTAGTAGCTACGACACTATATATATTGGAGGAGGCCGAATGGTTTTGTGAACAAGAGGAGATTGCATTTCAAAGGTTTTGTGAACAAGAGGAGATTGCATTTCAAAGGAGACAATTGTTGTGTTCTAGATTTGAAATTTCTCTTTGGAGACATGCCTGTGGCAGTATATTTGATTTCAAGAGCATTTCCCAATCAAGCTCTGTCTTTTGGTATCAACTTCCAAGGGTATTCTCTACAAATAATGTTGTAATGTTTGGCAATTGCTCTAAATAAAAGATCATTCTTTGCTTCATTTCCAATGCTCATAAACCGTTTGGCAAAATCCTTGTGATATCTAATTTATGAGTTTGCACTCAAAGTGTTCATGAAAAGGTGTCAAAGAAAATTTATAAATGTTTTTGGAAACATTTGCTTGAAAGATCATAATTGTGCTTGAAACATTTATAAATATTTTTGGAAACTTTTGCTTGAAAGCTTTGAATGGAATTGGTTGGGGGGTATTATTTTCCAAACTTCAGATAGCCAATCTATATGCACAACAATCAAATTTGGGTCAGGCTTGCAAATGGTGCGTACTAATAATGTAATGGTTCCCAATTTAAATATTAGTACTCCTCTTGAATTAGTGCAAAATCATAATATTGTAAATTATTAATTGCATAGTTAGTTTATATGGGTTTCAAAATTTTATTGAATTTTGGACTTGTTTGGTAGCTATATAGAGACATCCTAATATAAGTCTTTTTTTATAAACTGTGGGCCAGACATCTAGAAAATTCAAAACATTGTTATGCTAAACTTGAACTATCCATTTTATAGTCTTGCTTTATTATTGTGAATCTAATTATCTATTGCATAATTAATTTCTATGGAGGTCAATTTAATTGAATTTTAGACTTGTTTGATGGCTATATAGAAAAGTTCTAATATAGTTGAATTATTCAAAAAACTATTATGCTAAACCTAAACTATTAATTTTATACTCTTGATATATTATTGTGAATCTAAAAACAGATTTAAAAAATATAATAAATATTATTATAATTAAAAAAATATTATACAATTTAATTTTAGTGAGTTATTTTGATATTTTTTTCGCAACACTTTTATTCCTACAATCTATATGCGTGGGAAAAAACTAATAATTTTTAAAAATCTCCTTCTAAGCTCTCTTTTAGAATACAGCTATAACTTCTATAACACTGATGATACATATAAAAAATTATAATTGAAAGGTCAAAATTATAATAATATAGCTGTGTGTCTCGCAGAAACATCATGAGTATGATATCGAAGGGCTGAATCAAACTTCAATACTAGAACTTCAAGTTAAACTAAGTTTGCAGATCTTAAGGTTAAAAAATTGTTAGGCGATCTTCATTATAAAGTGTTTACTTCGTCACACATGATAGCCTTGATGGCGTTTATGTTGGTGAAGGTTCACATTAAACACGCGTCCCCTTTTTGAAAAAGTTTTATTATGGAGTGGAAAAACAAAATTTAAAACACAACAGATGAATATTACAGGATGATGTGGAATTAAAATTATAAAATATTATTTGGAATTAAAATTATAAAATATTACTTTGAATGTGTGATTATTCATTGTTTTTGTTCCTTCAGTTATAAGCCAATAATAATTGATATTCTCCGTACATGTATTATTTTGAAGTAGTCTACCCAGGCGGTAGAATGGCCCGGCGGTAGAATGGCCCGGTTTCCGTCGCCGCTCGGAAAAACCTCCGGCTCCGACCACCGGCCATTCCTCCGTCCCTCCGCCACCCTTTGCGAGCTCCGCCCAGCGCCGCCACCTTCCACATTAATGGCGACGAGTGACAGATATTTGACAGACATTCCGATTTCCATCGCGTCTTGCAGCCGGGGAATTAATTCACCATGCAATTTGAATTAGGAAATAACCCGCGGGCTGCTCCCTCACCAATTCGACCCTGCAGCTCACCAGTGAACCAGAACATTTTGGAAAACTTCCGCGCCTGCAGCTCACCAGATCAAGGCGCAAAGTTCACTCCCGGGCAAAGTTCCCTCTCTGGAATAAACCAAGCAGGAAACAGTATGTGAATATCTTCCACATGATGGCTTATTACCATCACATGTTAACTATAGTTCTCCTGATGGCCTTTGTTTTTGTGAGAATTCACTAAACGTTATCAACCCTTTCAGCTTATTCTTATTCCTCTTCCTTTGTTCTGGCTGTCTAATTTAACAAAGATGGATTAGTGTAATGAACCAGCTGACCCTGTCCATCTTTTATTCTCGATAGAACAACCCTTTCAGCTTATTCTGATTCTTTTTCCTTCGCAGTGGCTGTCCAAATTTATGGCCGATGGAATAAAGTAATGAATCCAACTCGTCCAACACAGTTTTAGTTCTCATTAGAAAAACAAAGTTACTTTACCCCTCATGAAAATTTTCGATGGATTACAGTAATGAATGCAACTCATCCTATCAATTGTCTCCATAACGCTCTAGTTAATACATTAACAGTTTCAGAAGGTATTATCCCTGATGTAAAAGGTTGGATTATGTTATTTTCGAGTATATGAAACCATGAGAATATTTGTTGCCTTGAAACATTGTTTTGGAATTTTAACAACTCACTCCTAATTGCAGTTGGAGAAAGGGGCTTCATCAGGAACTAATTCAACCATGACTGATCAATATCTTGAGATACCACCTCCACGTCCAAAGCAAAAGCCAGGACATCCTTACCCCAAAAAGTTGGGAAGGAGAGATGCGTTGAATTTGCCAAAGGGGTTCAGGCTGTCATGAATGCCTGCAGAGTGAAAAACGTTCGTGTTAATGGTGACCATTCAATGCTTTATTTTATCCATTTAATGGAAAACGCTGCTGGCTAAAGCAGATTTGAAAGGTTATTCCCATTTTCTTCACCTTGTCCTGGAACAGAATCACGATGGGGTGATTTATTAGCCTGTCACTGCTGCCATTCACATTCCGCCCTTTTAACAGGTGTCGGAAGAACAGCCCAATAGCAATTGGTCTTCTTGAACCGAGGGTTGCATCCCTGATTCTTAGAAACAGAGTTGGGGGATGTCAAGTTCCCTATGGCCATAACCCATCCGGGCAAAGTGCATTTTCTCTGAGTGGACAGAACTGCAAAAATCTGAGGTGAACAACAGTAATTGAAACATTGTATTCCTTGGATAGAAGGTTTGTAAGTTTATCTGAAGGGCTTTTTTGCTTAGATTACATCAATTTGTTTTAGCAGGGTTTCATTGGAGTATGGCCACTTTGTTTAAGATAGTACAAGTATCCAGATCATAGAATTGAAGTTGTTTGAATGACCATGGATAATTTTTAGTTCAATTTGTTAAACAGTTTTTGCCCCATAAACCTGTTCACTGGCAATAAGGGCATTCCTGTGGACACTACTGATGCAGACTTCAACTCTTTCCAGAACTCAAATGATGCTGCATCACTGCGTCCTTTTTTTCAAAGCAGGGTTTTATTGAAGTACAGTCACCTTATTTAAGTGAGTGCAAGTATCTAGTTCATAGAATTCAAGTAGGTAGGTAGATAATCCGAACGTTTTTGGGCCAGAGAGGCACTCGTGTATGATATTAGGGATTCCTTCTCTGATTGTCCTTGTATATAGTCTTAGCAATTTAATAAGAGCTCTTGTCAGATTCTGTTTGGGGCCAATACATTACCAAATAGCACATGCAAAAGCCTCACAATTTCATATAAATTTACCCTGCAATTTGTAACAAGAACATGACTTCCTGAACCTTGCAAGGGATGTAGGTAAGAGATCTCATCTGCTAATGTAACACAACACGATAATTGATGATTGTACAGGTTACATAGTGTTGAATTATAAGTAGTACATGTGACAGTGACAACACAAAGGTACCGTATTCAACTATTTCCTAAAAGAAAATTGCTGTAACTTCATATACGAAGATCCTCATGTTTTTCATAAACATTTGTCACAAAAAATGGAAATCATTTTAAAAGGAAAAAAAATAGTTGGTTAATCAGCTACATAACTCCAGTTTTACTAACAAGATGCAAGTATGTACCAGTAAGTCCATTGTCATCTCAGAAAGGAGGGTTAGGCCATCTTCAAAGTTTTGTATTTGTTGGAAAAGAAACAACAACTAGTCAAACTTCACAGGTGGCAAAATAATAACAATAGGAACAATAGATGCAAACATGACTTCATGAAAATTACAAAGCAGGGCACCAAGGTTGAATAATATCATACCACAAAGTTTTACATTAACAACTCTTGAAGCACCTCCAGCTTCAAGAAGTAAAGGTAAGAGGAGGAGGATTGTTAGGAGCATTCAGCCTTAACCAGCAAATAATACTAGCCTTACAAGCCTAGCACTTGAACGCGTCAACATTTGAGCAACCATCTCAGAGATACTTCGCTCAGCCACTCCACAGACATGCACAAGTAAACTCTACCCTCAATATTCTGTTACAGCCATTGCAACTTCTCTTTCCTCTGGAAGAGACTCGTCCCGTACAAGGGAAAAATGCTCAGAATTGAAATATGGAACCAATGGCACTCAAACTAAAGGAAATTGATTTTTCTTTGGCAATGAAACACTGTTCTTTTGTACCCACTGCTCAGTCCAACTATAGGATGAAACTTGACCTCCAACTGAAGTAAAAACTCATCCTCTTTTCTGAATATTAGGGGCTACTGTCTACAGCTCGATTGGCTAAGAGTGCGCTTATGAATGGCATTTTCTTAGTTTGTGGCCATTCAATCACGATGAAACATATTCTCTAGGACTACACGTTTGTTAAGAGGACTTTGAAATATATTCAAGAGCAACAGTCAGTTTTGCTTCAAGGGCAACTCCATTAGGAAACAACTTTGTTCAGAGATTCACATTACCTAGCACACATTGTTTTCTCCGAAATCTGGCACTGCCTTAGAAGCACTACTTTGTTCACTGTTTGGAGATTATGGTAAAAAACTTTCCATTCTTCTTTACAACACAATATCTTCTTTATGTTCATGAATATATTATCAGTCTCATTTTCAAAATATTTACATCCCTTCCTCTCTGTTTCTAAATCCCTCAGTTTATTGGATAAGAAGATATAATATTTCTTTGCCTTTAAAGCATGACATTAGATATCTGGTGTCAACAATGAACTTACCTCACAGATTGAGAAATCAATCCCGAAGTATGCCTCAATTGTGTCAGTCTCACACATCTGAGTTGCTGGATTGCATTACCATTGCTTTATTTCTAACCCAATCATCACTCATATTTCAAATTATACTTGTTCCACTAATTGTCAGTTGAACTACATTCATTGATCTCAAATTACCCGATAAGAATAGTGGGGGCTCTACTCCCCTGGCAGATTCAAGTTCGCTGGCCACACCGTTTTCCTACAGTCTAATTTGCAAGTAGATAAACAGGTACTGCTCCATAGGCTAGGCAGTCAATGCTTTCCTTGCCTGGAGATAGACTGCTTTCTTGCCGGGATAATAGATAGCTGGTTGGATAGAGAGACCGGACCTTCCTAGAGAGACTAACTGGTCAATCAGCTAATGAGCTATCCGAACTTTGAAGACAAACCTTGCTTATAGGAAATTTAGAAGAGGCACAAAAGGGTAGGTTGATGATGCTTTACAGAAGAAAAAAATGAAAATACAATAAGGATCCCATGGGCTAGTTTCATGTCAGGTTCAGCTTTATGTTGGATGGAAGAATAATCAACTTCAATTGTGTGATGTTGTCATTAAAAGTGTCTAATGTTCCATAGAAGAGTTTCAATTCTCAAAGGTTGGAAATAAAGATTTCTCTTCTGCAATATATTGTCAGACTTCAAATGAACTTCATTTGGCTTCCTGCCATACTCACAAGCTTTGGAAACTGATTGAAACTGTTTTTTTGAGAATTGCAATATAGATGATATATTTTATGTGAAATTAATGGGATGGTTCTGAAAATGACACATATTTTAACAAGGATATTTATATAAAAAAAAATAAAAAAATCAGTTAATCACCGAAGAACAAAAATGGCAAGATGGAGGGCAGGGTATAGTATTGGGGGGAATGATCAAGGAAATTGTAAAGTGAACTGTGAAAGCAAGGCTGGAAGGTGTTTGGACCACTACTAGAGAAAGGGATTATTTCCTGAGAAGAAGAGTATTAAGGTTGTAGATTAGTGACAAAGGGCCTATATCACAACTTCTAAAGATCAGGAAACATTTCCAATAACAAAAGAGACATTTGTACTCTTTCTCATAGAGGGGACAGAGATAGGGACTAAAAACTTTTCTTTCATTTTTTATTTTATTAGCATTATCAGGTTACACATCTCATCATCCAATGCTCATCCATGTTGGATTATAAAGTGGACCTTGCTTTTCTTGGAGCAGAAACTACATGATAGAGACAGTTGTCCCTTTACTCCCAAATAAAAATGGCCAGACATAATTATGTAATAACATAAACTCCAGAAATTCAGTGTTAGGAGGACCACTACATCACAGTAGAATTATAACTACATCCCAGTGAATGCAGCTAACTGGGACTACTTCACCTATAATAGGAGTTACAAGGAATGTTGAAGGGGATATGGCCACAGATCTGCCAGATTCTTTAATAGCCAGGATCCAAATGACGGCAGGAACGCCACATACAACAAATATGATAGTATTTTTTTAATTTTAAAGAACATATTCAAAGTTAAGAATCAAAACCATTCATGAATCACAACATTATAACTAAAATCATTAGATAATTTATAAATCTGAGGACTAAAATCATGATGCATCAAGCCTCGTACAAAAAGGATACCTGTAAATAAAAATTTGGTTGTCTCATCAATGATTACTATATTAATGATAGTGAAGAGTATGTCTAACTACACATTCTTAAATGGGTCTACATCCTCATCATCTAAATATTTCAACTTTACATTACAATCAACCAGTCATCTTCACTGAAATTTGCTTTAAAGTCCAAAGATTCCCAGGTAGGTATGATGGTAAATGAATGCCATACACTGTTTGACAAATGCTATGGTCTATGCACCATACTGTTTTAAGAGGACCCTCTAGAGTTGGACGGGATTGATTTAATAAAATATTAATGACACAGCCATCCCATGCACACAAAGAAAACTGAAAATTATGTATATATTATATACATTCATGTATATAATGTTTCAAGCCTTTCCTAGATGTTTGCTGCTAGCATCATCAGAAACTGAAACTAAATTTCTATTTCTCAGACCTTTCCTGCTAGCATTGTCGTATACTATACAGACTACAGATGATAAATTACTTACCTATACAGCTATTCAGACTCCATATTATACAAACCTAAAACTCTAATGCTAGTTGCTTGGGATCCAGCATGTGAGGGCTAGCTGGCACAGGATCCCTTTTGGCAGCATGGGATCTATTTCCTGGCTTGAAGGATTCATTTCCATGGTGGATCCGGATATTTATATTAAAAAAAAATCAGTTAATCACCAGAAGAACAAAAATGGCAAGAACATTTATATTAATAAATTTCCATACTATGCATGAAATATTTTAACTCTTATGAATTGTAACCTTTTAGTTGGGTTAACATACATGTTCAAGGAAATATTCTAGCAAGATTGTGCAATCACATTCCTCAATCTATTCACTAAAAAAAGTGGAGGGTAAAACCTAAACATAGATTTACTGATAAGGAGTAAAACCTAAACAACAAAAGTCATGACCTTGCTGATAATGGTATGATGGCTGTGTGTGAGAATACCTAATCCAGATTCCAGACATAAAATATGTACTGTTTAGCAAAAGTGGGCACGTATCAATTAAGCTAGTCCAACTCAAATATATATGTATGATAAGATAGAAATTTTATATCAATTACACAAATGATCAAATCAGGGCAATGGGACCCAAAGGTACATCAAGCTACAATGACCATGTGGGAGCGATTAGGCATCACCTAGAAGGGCAAATTACAGAGGTGAGTTGGACACCCCAAATTTCTATGTCGTCCATCTCCTTTATGACTGATTAAATACTGTACAAAACAAAATCCTGTCGAATAACAGAGATATTTACAATTATTTTGATTCTTGTCTGCCAAAGAATATCTGTACAAGTAAAAGCCAGGCCCCTGCATGAATTGGTGGAAAACTGGCAGCTGCTTCACTAGTGTACCCTATTGTAAAGGACGAATTTAATAACTGCTCGACCTGGTTTTGGAAAGCAGGGCACTTCAATGCATAAACGCCACTTTTGCACCATTTTTTACACTTCAAAAACCTGAAAAATAAGATAACAATAAATTCATGTTAAACAAGTAGACAATTATCTATTTCCTAATACTCAACATGTTTTTCAATCATATATAATTAAAAAAAACAGATAATTTGTGTTCATTTACACTGCAACACTTTCAATACTAGCAACTGTTTTGCAAAAAACACATTTAGCAATCACCACTTTATATAGATGAAATGCTCATTATAGGACCCAAATACATCTATGAGTTTTAAAATAAATGATACTGAATTAGGCTTCTCTGGTTTTTGGATGCCATATGCAAACTCTAAAAATATTTATCCTTACCAACTGTCCATACACCAAAAACCACATAACCCTAGACTAACAGAGCATTGTCTAAGCAAAACATGATTCATGTATATGCCTTATGTGTGACAAAAATTCCATTTGTCATATAACATCACAAGAAATTTATTTAGCCAATCTACATGAACGGTTCCTTCACACTACACTTGTTAAAGGTTGAACTTCATCAACAACATTTGGAACAACTTTTCTATTACAATTGGGGGATAGGGTAGACTCTGAAGCTATCTTTGGGTTGAAGTAATAGCACTCCACCACTCTCCTACCAATATTATGGGCAGTTTTGTGTTGTGCCTTGTGGATCATTGATGTCTGGGTGTCATGCCTTGTGGATCATCTTTGGGTTTGATGTGATAGCATCTTCCTTAGTTCTAATACTAACATTGCAAGCAGTTTCTGTGTAATGCCTTGTAGAGCATCTTTGAAATTGGCTTTGGCTTTGACTTTTGCATTGCAACAATTATTGTTGTAATGCCTTATAGAGCATCTTTGAAATTGGCTTTGGCTTTTGGTTGTCATCTATGTGATGTTGCAAGCTATTTTCAAACTCGTGTGAAATTTTGATGTTGCAGTGCATGTTGATGGCAATGTCGTGAAAATGCTTGTGGGGAATAAGTCTGATTTAGCTCATATAAGGGAAGTTCCTGTGGAAGATGGGAAGAAGCTTGCCAAATCAGAGGAGTTGTTCTTCATTGAGACCTCGGCTCTGGAACTTCCCTTATATGAGCTCTGCATTCCAAATTGTGGTCAAGGAGATTTACACTAATGTGAGCAAGAAAATGCTGAATTCGGATTCCTATAAGTCTCAATTGTCTCTCAACAGAGTTAATATTATGGACGTATATGGAGATGGGGATGGAGTGGAACCACCCAAGACAGAATTCTTGCTGCTGAGGATTCAGGGAAAAAGCTCCTTTGTTTCTGGGCTCCTTGAATATTATTTGCTTCATATGACCTTTTGTTGATTGAGATCTTTAAGGTTGCCTTAGGCTAATATAAATTTTTTTGTTTATTAGGAAAGTTTCAATATGTTGGATAATTTTTTTTTTCAATTTTATGAAGAAACCAGTAAGGGTGCCCAACTGGGCATCTTAGGCTTGAGCCCTAGATGCTATACACAGAGCAGAATAATAGTGATGTATTAAGTAATACATGAAAAGCAATCTTTTTTTAGAATGTTTTAGTCAAATTGATCTTCATTTTGTTTGAAATCATTTAGGGAATCTGGATTCCTGGATGGAGGTTAATGGACAGTTTGCAGATGCCCAGATCTAATGTCTGGCTCAATGTTGTAAACATTATTGCTACAGAATTCTAGGAATTCCTTCTCTGATTGTCCTTGAAGCAAGTTTATGTATATGGTATTAGCAATTTAATGAAAGCTCTTGTCAGATTTTCTTCTATGATTGTCCTTGAAGCAAGTTTATGCATATACTGATAGCAATTTAATGAGAGCTCTTGCCAGATTTTGTTTGGGGGCAATATATTACCAAACCTAACATGCAAAAGCCTCACGATTTCATCTAAATTGGCGCTGCAATTTGTAACATGAACTTGACTTCCTAGATCATGCCCGGGAAGTAGGTAAGAAATCTCATCCTTTAATTTAATAGAAATTCCATTTCTGAACAGTATAGTAGATGATTGTACAAGTTGCATAATGTAGAATTGTAAGCAGTACAGGTGACAACATAAATGAGCTATGTTTAGCTATCACATAAAAGAAATATTCTTGAACCTCAGTAATTCTGACATATACACAGATCCTCATGTCTTTCATAAACATTTATCATTTATCACCCAAAGATAGCTGCAGAGTCTACCCTAGATTGGTGGAGTGCTATTACTCTACCCTTTGTCTCCAATATATATAGCAAGGATGCCTAGTCTCAGGGCCATCATATCTTGTCTTGTATTGTATTTATTGTAAAGGGAGTTTCTACCCTCGAAGTGGATTGTATGTATTGACTTCTTATAAGATGAGGTCTGGTGCAGTTCCTAGGTGACTTTGGCAGACTAGATTTTGGCATCTAAGTCAAAGAAACTCTAGCAGGGCCTTGCTTCACTGGTGTGGTTGACAATATTGAGCCATCCACCGAGCTCCATTCTTTCTGTGGTCTGCCCCATTCTAATGACATGTCAAAAGGAATGAGGCCAGGTGCCTTCCTTTTCAATTTTAATGTCTTCCTTTTCAATTAGTAATGCATAAAGAAAACCAGGACAACAGACAAAGTAGAAAGATTAAAGACTTCTGGTATTAGGTCTGAATTGTTTGAGAGCAAGTGAAAGTTATCACTTCTAAAGAAACTTTTAATTGAGTCCAAAAGCTGGGAATTAAGTTGAGGGAGGAGTATCTACCAATCAACACTTGGGGCATTGATTATTTCTTGATTGAACTAGGGGGGAGTAATGGTGTCCTCATGATACAGTCACCTTTCCAACGGCCACAATGGGATTTGAAATTGTTAGAATTTGAAAGAAACAATTGTGATTCATCAGTTTCTTGCCTGTACTAGGGATTCATTGGCCTTGGATGTTACAAAAGCTTCTCCAGGATAACCCAGCTCGGCCTTCTTATCCCAGGCCATTACGCTGAAGACATTCTCTGGCTCTGCATTGGTACCTTAACAATCGAGATACCACTACTAAGTTTTCATATTATAGATATGATTGCAAACCAACAAAGGTTTGCAGGTGAGCAAATGACTAGACCGTTGCTCTCCGAGTGTGGGATAAAACGTTTAGACTTTTGGGTGTTTCCCCTGCTATTATTGACATTGCTAATCTCTACAATCAGTCCACTACTCTACTGGATTTTTCAAGAGAGCAGTCTATATCTGGATAAGAGGCTCAAATGGGAGTCAGTTTCTATTCATAATTTTATTGTAGTAAAAACAGAGGCAAGGATATGCTATTCTTGGCATTTTCTTTTATGATTGTCTATAATTTGTTCATAATCTTATTCCCCAATGAAGGACTACATAGATAACATTTGCATTTTAATTTTGTGAATCTGTTTGGCTGGTTTCGTTGATAATTTTACTCCCTGGTAAGAGAGTACATGTCATCTTTTCCTTGGATTCTGTGAAGGAGGTAGTAAATTTTTGTCCCTCGCTATATTTTTTTTGTTTTGTTTTTGAGGTATTTTGCATTCTACATTTGTGATTTGGTGAGTTGGGAATTTTCTTAAAAAATTAATTGAGTTTTAAAATTCGATATTTTTTGCTTTTTGAGCTTTCTGATTTGGTTGGTTTTTGTTTTCAAATTCACTCCATACTTGTTCACAGTTTATTGCATAAAAGCCTAAAAACAGAGTATAATGGCAAACATGGCTCTTTTTTTCTTTGTGGCTTATTTTCTTAGCAAGTTTTGCAATATAAAATATGCATGCCATTGATATTTGGCCATTATATTGTTCAAGGTACCTGAAGGACTAAGTCAACATGTAGAGCCATCAAGGAAAGCACAGGCTAACTAGTAAGCCTATCATCTTTTTACAAATGACAGATTAATTTTACAAATGATTTTTTTTTTCAGACTTGCAAAATAATTTAAACTCTGCTTTTATATTTTCATGGAGCACACTTTGAGAAAATAGACCTGTCTTTTTTCTTGCACATCCAAGAGAGTCTTTTTGTATTGTGGGTCATTATGACCAACAATATCCACGGCTTTAGGGTTCAGATTCCAGAAATATATATTACTACTAGTTTCTTCGAAGGGGCACATTAGGGGAAATATATTCCGAAAGGTAATTCTTCTTCCCATATATATAGTCTAATAATTCTCATGTTTCACCAGCCTGAGAATTTGTGATATCATGGGTTTGTTTTCCATTTAACAGAAGCACGAAGTGTTTTGTTTTGTGCAACAACTACAAACGTTCCCAGAAACGATACTAATCAGATTCATAGAATTGGTGGAGAGGACAATCGAGATACCAGTACTAAGTTTTCATATTACAGATATGATTGTGAACCAGCAAAAGTTTGCAGGTGAGCAAACGACTGGACCGTTGCTCTCCGAGTGTGGGATAAAACGTTTGGACTTTTGGGTGTTTCCCCTGCTATTATTGACATTGCTAATCTCTACAATCAGTCCACTACTTTACTGGATACAAATTTTTCAAGAAAGCAGTCTATGTCTGGATAAGAGGCTTTGAAAGATATCAAACAAGGCCTACACCAAGAGAAAGAAAGTCTGGAAAACTTTGAAAATGTGTGACAAAGATGATTAATGAGTGCACCATTTCTTCAAATGTTTTCTGAGAAGGAAGCAGTTTCAAAAAATGGTGGCAAGAATATAAGCAAATGCAACCAGTTGAATGGAAATTAAGCTCTCCATCAATAGACGCAATCCTCCATAATACTATTGAGATGCAGAAGTTGTTACCAATTATCATTTTTGATCTCTTCTAGATATATGGTGGACTCAATGACGCAAAATCTCAAGGCACTCCAGGAAAGCATCATCATAATCCACAGCTTCCAGCTCCATGTCTATGTCTATGGAAACACAGGAATAACACGAGTTTGAAAGTCAAGTTGATATCACACATATTTGTAATATAAAAGCCAAAAAGGACAGAGGATCAAAAATATAATATATGCATGATGGATAAATACCATTGGAAGGAGAATCTCCCTTCTTACAAAGATCTTCCACTGGATCTAACTCCAAAAAATCTGTAACTACAGGGGAATCCTGCAAAAGTACATGTCAACAACCAGACCAAATTTATTCATTGGCTTCGCTTGTTCATTTCAAATGTTATATGATTTATAGGCTATTTGACATTCTAGGTCAGACAAGAACAGAAACTGTAAAATGCCTACCTTTTGAACCGCACGAGGCAGAAAACATGGTATCTCCGTTCTGTAGCTCAATGCCTGTGCTACTTGTCTGTTTACCTCTGAATGAAGCAGAAGAAAACAAACAGAACTTCAATGATGGTCCAGCTAGAGTGATGTAAAAACAATAGCTCACAAGTAAAATAAACCACATTGTGCAGTGAAACTAGTAAAGCACACCCAATATTTTGAACCAAACAACAATAAACAAATCTACCTGAAAGAGCATAAGATTGTTAAAAAAGTAGCAAAGCGCACCCAATATTTTCAACCAAACAGCCATTAAAGCTCAACAATTTTTTCTGAAAGAAAGTAAGATTCTTAAGCACATCAGACTCCCCCATATGATATATCTCATTTCTCTCACTAAATAGATTCATATCAAACGAAAGTTAAAAGTGCCAAAGCGCCATACCCTACACACCATCCCCCCTTTAGGCAGCATCTGTACTGGGATATCAAAGCATTGTGTAGGTGTTACTGTTATATGGTAGGAACAAATTCCTACCATAAAAAGAAGGTTCCTAAGTGACTGCTATGTCGTGCTCATCCAAAGTGGAAAAGAATACTGCTTGACAACTAAATGTTTGATATTTTGGACTATTGTTGGCTGGAACCCTATGAAGGCAATAATCTCATTACATATAATTCAAGTCAACTGTAACAGATGTTAGAAACTTACTGAATTGAAAGCTAAAAGCGCCAAAGCGCCATACCCTATGAAGGCAATAATCTCATTACATATAATTCAAGTCAACTGCAACAGACGTTAGAAACTTACTGAATTGAAAGTTAAAAGCACCAAAGCGCCATACCCTACACACCATCCCCCCTTTAGGCAGCATCTGTGCTGGGATATCAAAGCATTGTGTAGGTATTCCTGTTATATGGTAGGAACAAATTCCTACCATAGCATCATCAAGAAGCCGCAGATAAAAAGAAGGTTCCTAAGTGACTGCTATGTCGCCCTCATCCAAAGTGGAAAAGAATACTGCTTGACGACTAAAATGTTTGATATTTTGGACTGTTGTTGGATGGAACCCCTATGAAGGCAATCATCTCATTACATATAGTTCAAGTCAACTATAACTGAATTGAAAGCTAGGATGTTGATAGATTCCATTTATAAACCCTGAAGTTAGTTAATCAAGAGTTAGATCCTGTTAAGGCCCTAGTTTATTAAGATGATCCAATTTAGATTACTATAAATACAAATTTATGAATAGGAGATTAATTGAAGCTTCTAGGGTGTTGATAGATTCCACTTGTAAACCCAGAAGTTAATTAATCAAGAGTTAAATCCAGTTAAGGTTTATCAAGAAGATCCAATTTAGATTACTATGAATGTGAATTTATAAATAGGAGATCAATTGATAATGAGAAGCTTCAATTAATGAACAAGATCAGCTCCACAAAATGGCTGAAGAGTACGAGATTTTCATAAGAAGAAAAAGCGAAAGAAACTTTGGACAACAATCGGAAGCAGCTATTACAGGAAACAAATTAACTCAAACTTAATGATACCTTTGTACCTCGAACAGGGTTTTAAGCTTTTCACTGAAACTATAATACAATAAACAAGAGTGAGATGAAAATAAACTGATACAATTTTTAGCTAGGGTGTTGATAGATTCCACTTCTAGACCCAGGAGTTCCAGACATCAAGAGTTAAATCCAGTTAAGGTTTATCAAGAAGATCCAATTTAGATTACTATGAATGTGAATTTATGAATAGGAGATCAATTGATAATGAGAAGCTTCAATTAATGAATAAGATCAGCGTGGATTAAAGACTCCACAAAATGGCTGAATGGCTGAAGAGTACGAGATTTTCATAAGAAGAAAAAGCGAAAGAAACTTTGGACAACAATCGGAAACAGCTATTACAGGAAACAAATTAACTCAAACTTAATGATACACCTTTGTACCTCGAACAGGGTTTTAAGCTTTTCACTCAAACTATAATACAATAAACAAGAGTGAGATGAAAATGAACTGATACAACTTTTAGCTAGGGTGTTGATAGATTCCACTTCTAAATCCAGAAGTTAATTAATCAAGAGTAAAATCCAGTTAAGGTTTATCAAGAAGATCCAATTTAGATTACTATGAATGTGAATTTATGAATAGGAGATCAATTGATAATGAGAAGCTTCAATTAATGAATAAGATCAGCGTGGATTAAAGACTCCACAAAATGGCTGAATGGCTGAAGAGTACGAGATTTTCATAAGAAGAAAAAGCAAAAGAAACTTTGGACAACAATTGGAAACAGCTATTACAAGAAACAAATTAATTCAAACTTAATGATACCTTTGTACCTCGAACAGGGTTTTAAGTTTTTCACTCAAACTATAATACAATAAACAAGAGTGAGATGAAAATGAAGTTTGAACTGATACAATTTCAAGGTATAAGGGAAATAGGTTCCCTAGCCTACAATGACATATTAATAAACTTCAGATAATTGACATAAACCGCAGCCAGAAACAAAATGCCTATTATTTGTAACAGACAAAATCCATGATGTCTGGTAACAGAGATAATGAACCTGGAATGCCCAGCCAAGAACAATAGAGAAAATAAAATATGACTATCAACAACAGCTGTAATAGATACAGCAATTTCCCTAACAAATCAAAAACGTATAATAGCACAGATAATGCACTCCAAAAATCAGCGCTTTTTGTTGGCTGTTACCACGTAACAAATTGTTAACAGCTGAAACATTCCCGAAGTAGCATCTGTAGTAAGGTTGAGGAGGAATCCTCCTCCCATCTTCCTTCAGCTGTACAGATTTACTATAATAATTTGGTCTCTTGTTCTTCCTGAGACTGAAATTTAATCATTTTCAGGTGCTTTGGGTTTCAATTGGAACCTATTAAGGTGGTTTGAGGTTCTGTTGGTTAACCCAGCAGCTCAGTTGCCCTACTTCCCTAGAGCTTTGTGCATGACTCTGATTCATTGGAAGTGGTGTAATTTCCTGATTCCTACCCCAAAGCTGATCTTAGACTCCTCTACAGAGTTGTCAAAAATTTGACATGGTTATTACATTCTCTTTTGGGCTCAGGTCTCATTCAATTTAAGGTCTAAGAAGGTGGAATTAGAGTCCTATTTTCAGGTGCTTTGGGTTTCAATTGGAACCTATTAAGGTGGTTTGAGGTTCTGTTGGTTAACCCAGCAGCTCAGTTGCCCTACTTCCCTAGAGCTTTGTGCATGACTCTGATTCATTGGAAGTGGTGTAATTTCCTGATTCCTACCCCAAAGCTGATCTTAGACTCCTCTACAGAGTTGTCAAAAATTTGACATGGTTATTACATTCTCTTTTGGGCTCAGGTCTCATTCAATTTAAGGTCTAAGAAGGTGGAATTAGAGTCCTATTATCAATTCCCTGAAGCCATCGTGGGGAGTCTTGGGTCACTTCCATTTGCTATTGCTCAATGTTCTCTCATGAATTTTTAATTCTAACTCAGAGTCCTCTTCAACAACAAGCCCCTGCTCTCATTGTTTGTCTACTCATGAATAGCTCTTCATAGGGAAAATTATGATCTACAAGTCAAATTTTTCCAAATGTATCACACTCAGGTGGATCACACTGATAAGTTGTTGACGCGCTACAGGATATAATAATGGACTTCAAACTTAGCAGAGAAGCACCCACAGGTCCAGACTAGTACAAGGAGGATTCGGGCAAGCGGGACATTGATTTCAACAGGCTAGCAACCGGAAATGATTAAATTTCATAATTGTCACTATGTATGGGTCTTTTGTCCCTTTTTGTAATTTTGCAAATAATCGGGTCTACTGTTAGTTTTTGGGGTTCTTTTATGTAATGGGTCTGTGATCACTCTAATTTTTGGTCAGTTCTAAAAATTGATGATGTAACCCCTGTGTATATGTTGCGATCAAACGCAGACATGATATCAAAATACTCATTCCTGTGTAAAAAAAAAAGTTGTTCAACTCAATCCCAATGAAGGTGTTCCAAAGACTTAGAGACACTGGCATCTTAGAGGTCCTCCTGTTAAAAATGCCCTGAAGCCATTGTGGGGAGCCTTGGGTCGCTTCCATTTGCTATCTGGCTTTATCGAAGCCTTGCTTAGCATTCTCTCATGAATTCTAATTCTAACACTCAGAGTCCTCTTCAGCAACAAGTCCCTGCTCTCATTTTTTGTCTACTCATGAAGCTCTTCATTGGGCAAATTATGATCTGCAAGTCAAATTTTGTCAAATGTATCACACTTAGGTGGATCACACTAATAACTTGTTGACACTCCAGCATCAAATCTCCCGCTTGACAGATGAAGTAGGCACGCTCTGAAATATGGACTTCAAAATCAGCAGAGAAGCACCCACAAGTCCAGACCAGTACTAAGAGGATTCAGGCTAGCAACTGAAAATGATTAAATTTCATAATTGTCACTATATATGGGTCTTTTGCGCCTTTTTGTAATTTTGCAAATCTGAGGTAATCGGGTCTACTGTTAGTTTTTTGGGGTCATTTTATGTAATAGGTTTGTGATCACTCTGATTTTTGGTCAATTCTGAAAATTGATGATGTAACTGTATTTGCTATGATCGTGCACAGACTTAATATCGAAATACTCATTTTCGTGTAAAAAAAAAGTTGTTCAACTCAATCCCAATGAAGGTGTTTCAGAGACTTAAAGACATTAGCATCTCAGAGGTCCTCATCACAACTATCATGTGCCTCTATGAGTATGTGATTAATAGACTACAAAAAATTCATAAAGTTTTAGACGTCATCAAGAATTGACGTAAAGTAGGGATGCCCTCTTTCCCCTACACTATTTAGGATTTATAGTATCTTGTTTCATAGTAGAGTAGAGAAACTGGGAGTGGGAGTGAGAGAGTGTAACATAGGGAATTAAAGTTTTATAGCAGCCTAATAAGCCATAGGTCTCAGATAACTCCATAGAGAATGTCTTCTCCTTTGCACTTGCATTATTTCCATACTAGACAAAGACTTGAGCGTTCCAAAGACTTAAAGACATTGGCATCTCAAATGTCCTCATCACAATTATCATGTGCCTCTATGAGTATGTGGTTAGTAGACTCCAGAAAATTCATGAAGTTTTAGGCATCATCAAGAATAGAATAGAGGTAAAGTAGGGATGCTCTCCTTCCCCTACACCACTTAGGATTTACATCGATGAAATGGAATGTTTTCTCAAAAGCATATACATGTTACAACTAAGTGTGAGTGCCTTCACCAATTCTTTATCTCCATTCTTAACCTAGCTCTAAACCTCGGAAAAAGCACATATTAATATGTTGGCTTAATGAGCTAATAGAAATTTAGGAAAAGTAAAGTGGTTTACTTTAGTGAATAAGTTTTAACGTTAGCAATTGATCTCAAGTGAGGCGAGATCTAATCACAGTCGTCAATCACTTTGACAAAAATTTAGGTGTTCCAAAGACTTAGAGACATTGGCATCTCAAAGGTCCTCTCATCACAATTATCATGTGCCTCTATGAGTATGTGGTTAATAGACTCACAAAAAATTAATAAAGTTTTAGACATCATCAAGAATACAATAGAGGTAAAGTAGGGATGCCCTCTTTCCCCTACACTATTTAGGATGTACATTGATGAAATGGAATGTTTTCTTCAAAGCACATACAAGTTACAACTAGATGTGAGTGCCTCCACTAATTCTTGATTTCCATTCTTAGCCTAGGTCTAACTTAGGAAAAAGCACATATTAATATGTTGGCTTGATGAGCTAATAGAAAACTTAGGAAAAGTAAAGTAGTTCACTTTAGTGAATAAGTTCTAATCTTAGCGATTGATCTCAAGTGAGGCGAGATCTAATCTCGACAGTCAATCACTTTCACAGAATTTGAGACATTGGCATCTCAAAGGTCACTATCACAATTATCATGTGCTTCTATGAGTATGTGGTTAATAGACTCCACAAAATTCATAAAGCTTTAGACGTCATCAAGAATACAATAGAGGTAAAGTAGGGATGCCCTCTTTCCCCTACACTATTTAGGATTTACATTGATGAAATGGATTGTTTTGTTCAAAAGCATATACAACTTACAACTAGGTGTGAGCACCTTCTTTAACAATTCTTGATCTCCATTCTTAGCCTAAGTCTAACTTAGGAAAAAACACATATTAATATGTTAACTTTATGAGCTAATAGAAACTTAGGAAAAGTAAAGTAGTTTACTTTAGTGAATACGTTTTAATCTTAGCGAGGAGAGATCTAATCCCAGTCGCCAATCACTTTGAGATTAGAGTTAAGATTAGGGTTTTAGCTCAATGTAAAGTTATGAAAGCAAGGTTGATGAGAGGAGCAAGACACACAACAACAGCACAAGATTGAAAGCAACATCTCATTGAGCAGTGTGTTGCGTCCGAGGGAGTGCAGAGCGGATGGAGATCTGGATCTGCAAGAGAGATCGAGCATAGATCTAGGGCAGATCTATTGGATCAAATCCAGGTTAGTGTATTCTGTATTTTCTCAGGTCGGCCATTATCCAAAGACAGGAGCGCACGTAAGTTTGGATTTGCTAATGAAAAACTTGTTGGGCAGAAATTTGATGTATCATTGTGATTGAGATCGTTAAGAACCTAGCTGTGTGTTTATTCAGCAATTTTTTGCTAGGAATTAAATATTGGGTGCTAGGTTCACAAGAAATCTAACACTATTCCTCCTATTTCATTTTATTCTCACATGAACTTCTTAATCTATGGCTATAAACGCTAGAGAAAGAAAAAAGAAGACCAGAATGGCAGAATGCTATGGTGGACATGTTCATCATACACATACAGAGTGAGAGAGAAAAATGAGCATTCATGCAAAGCATTTTATTGTAGAAAAGACATCAATAGTAAATCCTCAACTATTAGAGAAATGGTAATCACAAACATCAACTTAGATCAAATTGCACACAATTTGGAACTCCTTGAAGAACCATGCATACTCAGTCAACTCTACTTCTATTGTCTCTCTACGCTTGTGGCAACAATGGGGGCAGATCTCTACCTTGATGGCTCAAACGGCCTTGCTTCAAAGGAAATTCTAGTTCTGCAGAGAATGGATAGGCCATTCTGCACTTCCGTTTCTAAGTAATGTAAGTCCTTGTAAAAAAGAAAATAGCAAAGATCACAAAACACGGAGCTGGAACAGAAGATCATCTTTACTAAGTAACCAGTATATGTCATGACAGTCTATGACACTACTGCAGTTTATTCAGCCAAAAACCAGTCAAGTACGAAGAGGCAAGAATCAAATGTCAGCCTACCTTCTGGAATCCACGCATCAAGTTTTTGTCAGTTTCTGTAGATAATGCTTTGAATCTGCTCAATTTTATGATACTACTCAAGAAATCGACTTCAAAAAAATTCAGAATGTCAATAATTTCATGATTACAAATATTACATAATGTAGAGTATGGCCAGACTGCAACCCTGTTTCTAAGTATGTAAATCAATGGTTCTATCAAGAAAAAACACAGAGATGTATACTACTGTAAATAACCATTATATGCCCTGACATCCTGTGACACAGGCAATTTATCTGGCCAAAAACAGTCAAGTACCAAGACTCAAATGCCGTATACTGCCTTCTCCAATCCACACCATGTTTTTGTCTGTTTCTTTAGTCAATGTTTCGAATGTAATCTGCCTTCATAGCAATTTAACTATAGGATCGAGAAGAATTAAAAGACTACTTCTGAAGAACTTGACTCAAAGAAATTTAAAATGTCAAATATTTCATGGGTATAACTACTGTGTGCTGCAGACGATGGGTATGCCCTGTCTGCACCCCTGTTTCTAGGTAATGCAAACCCTTGTTTCTGTATAAAGAAAGCAGAGATTATGAAACACTGAGCTGGAACGGAGATCACCGTTACTCAGTAACCACCAATTGTTATGATAGTCTATGACACTAGGACTATTTATTTGGCCAAAACTAGTCAAGTACCGAGAATCAAATGCCACCCCCGCCTTCTCCAAATGCATGAAGAGGGTGCTCCTGCATCTGCCAAACACAACATCAACAGAGTATTTAGGCGGTTGTTTGGACAATCATAAGTGATGAGACTAACAGAATCTCATTTGTGAGGGTTTGTCCACCGGTGTGGACCCCAGAAGCAGAGCAAATTTTGGTGCACATCCAAAAAGGCTGCTTATGAAGAACTCATAAATTTAGAATGTCAAATATTTCATAGGTATAAGTATTGTGTACTGCAGAGTCCAGACGACGGGTATGACCTGTCTAGGTAATACAAATCCTTGTTTCTGTGTAATGAAAGCAGAGATTATGAAACACGGAGCTGGAACAGAGACCATCGTTACTAAGCAAACACTAAACACCAATTGTTATGATAGTCTATGACGCTAGGGCAATTTATTTGGCCAAAACTAGTCTACCACTTACACCCTTTTAGCATTAGAAGGGTGCTCCTGCATCTGCCAAACACAACATGAACAGAGTATTTAGGTGGCAGTTTGGAGAATCACACAAATGATGAGACTAACAGAATCTCATTTGTGAGGGTTTGCCCACCGGTGTTAACCCCAGAAGCAGGGCAAATTTTGGTGCACGTCCAAAAAGGCCGCTTATGAAGAACTCAGAAATTTAGAATGTCAAATATTTCTTGGGTTTAAGTATTGTGTACCGCAGACGACGGGTATGACCTGTCTAGGTAATACAAATCCTTGTTTCTGTGTAATGAAAGCAGAGATTATGAAACACGGAGCTGGAACGAGACCACCGTTACTAAGTAAACACCAATTGTTATGATAGTCTACGACGCTAGGGCAATCTATTTGGCCAAAACTAGTCAAGTACCACTTACACCCTTTTAGCATTAGTAGGGTGGTCCTGCATCTGCCAAACAAACATGAACAGAGTGTTTAGGTGGCAGTTTAGAGAATCACACAAAAGATGAGACTAACAGAATCTAATTTGTGAGGGTTTGCCCACCGGTGTGAACCCCAGAAGCAGAGCAAATTTTGGTGCACATCCAAAAAGGCTACTTCTGAAGAACTTGACTCAAAGAAATTAAGAGTGTCAAATATTTCATGGGTACAAGTATTGTGCACTCCCAAAAATGTACGGATTCACAAGAAATTGCCCGACAGATCATTTGGAGCCAGTTACGATTCCAGAAAAGGGAAATGAAAATGTAATAAGAAATGGATACAGAGGGTTTTGAGGTTGCTAAATGCGAAGCCCCCTCCCCATGATTACTAATGTTTTAATGTGGTGTCAAGATGAGAATGGCCACGAAAACAAGAATGGAACAAGAAATAGGTCTCTGGCCACGTTTCCAGTAACATAGATTATTACTGCGGCTTGAGCGAGAAAAACCATAAGCAGAAAGACCGATGTAGACCTCCCAAGTGAAGGTAAGAATGTGGGTGCCTAATGGGCATGGAGTTATGTAAGCCCAAGACATACCTTCTTCTGCGATCTTTGCCATCAACTCTTCCATGTGTTTACCACTAAAATGGACCCTCTCGATTCCTTCTCGAGCCCAAGCGTTGGCCTTCTGCTTTTCCTCCTCTGTTAGTTCACATCTCGGATTAGGAGCCCAAGCGATGGCATTCTTCCCCCGCGCCTTCTTCTGTTTAACCGCAGAGGCTGCTGCAACCCCTGCGCGCCCATTCTTAGCACCGAATGCCCCCTTAGTATGATTCTCCGTCTTGTTCGTGATGTTGGACAGAGGGATCCGATCAGATAAATCTGGTTGCTGCCCCTTGAGGCCGACAGATTTGCCTGCAAAATTCACCAAAATTTTTAACTACATTCTTATTGAAGGCTCGGTGAAAAAGAAGAAGAGATACCCATGGGGATTCTGTTTTGTGTTTGCTTACCTCTGTTGATCTCGGCATTTTCGTCCTGGAGGATGGCAAGCGGTTGCCTTCTGACCGCCATTTCTGTTCTGCGAGCGCTGAACACTGCTGTAGTAAGAATTGAAAGATTTTGCTGTGAAAACTGATATTGAGCTATCGATGGGCGAGTTATGTTTCAGAGCAGATTGTTAGGTTGCCGTTCATGTGAGAGTGAGGAGCAAAAGCGGAAAGAGGAGGGTATTTAAAATGGTTTTGGGTGGAAATATGACCGTTCGAAAGTTAAATATTCCAACGGGAAGCGGAGTGGGGTATCTATATTTTTACAAAATTTTCTGCTAGTAATCGGTAAATGTTTTAACATAAATGCATACTTATTAAACCTTTGGCTTATTCATGGCTACCCCATGTATGATCCAAAGTGGTCAAAGTATAGATTTGCAACTGGATCCAAAGTGGTCAAAGTATAGATTTGCCATTTGTATCCCTTCCTCAAAGGTCTCATGGGTCGGCAAAACCGCACGCCTACCATCGTTGTATTGTGGTCTATCCTGCTGGCGTTGCTGTGGGTTAAAATCGATCCATTCTTGGGCCCAGCCGAAACTCCGACTCTTCAGAAATGCATGGCAATTGACTGCTAACTTCAAGGTCGCTAATTGCAGTATATAACTTGTTTGAATCGAAGTTTTATGAAGATATGTCCAGGGAAGAGTGTGCAGATCATACATTGTTCTCTGTACTCGTGGAATTTGATGTTTTGTTTTTAACGGCTGTGATTGCCTATATTTTGTTTCATTCTGTACTACGGATATCATGGGCAACTGGATCCAAAGTGGTCAAAGTATAGATTTGCCGATTATTTCAGGTCGGGTGGGCCGTTGTGTCGCGGTAGAGCCGTGAGAGTGCATGGATTGTAATGAAATAAATGATATAAATTTAATTTCTTTTATTTTATTTTATATTATTTTAACCAATTAAATGTTTATATATATCTATCTCTATATATATATAAACTCAGAGATTTAAAGTGGCGAAATTTAGTTTCTATAAAAAATAGGACTTTTCTATGAATGTGTGGGATAATGGAAAAGTCAAAAATACAGTTATTTTTTATTAATTTTATATTATTGTATTTTATATATAGTTTTTATTGTTAATAAAAATAAAATTATATTGGAGACTCTATTGTAGTTTGAGAGTTAGAGTGAAGGTAAATACAATAACATTTATACTTATGTAGCCATTACAACAATATTTTTCATTATCATATCACTTACAATAAATTAAATTTAGGTGAGGAGATAATAACCATTCTACACCATCAAAAATAACTCTTATGCAATACATATGAGTGACAAAATGCATAATTAATGAGGCCATCAACGAGAGCTACATCATCTGCAGTAGCACTAGCAGCAATAAGATTAGACCTAATGGAACACGAGTTGGTCGAGTTGCACCACTAGTGCTTTCCATTAGTTGTTGTCTTTGCTTGATTTAGCTACTAGTTCAGATCTGCATTAGGATCGAGCCCCCTAACTCCATGTTATCAATATCAAAATCAACATCAAACTTAGTTGGTTGAACCTCCTCCACCCATTTTGATGTTGGATCAATATGAGTTGCACCACTAGTGCTTTCCATTAGTTGTTTTTTTTGCTTGATTTAGCTACTAGTTCAGATCTTCATTAGGATCAAGCCCCCTAACTCCATGTTATCAATATCAAAATCAACATCAAACTTAGTTGGTTGAACCTCCTCCACCCATATTGATGTTGGATCAATAGCATCCAACACTTCTCTTCTTTGTTTGTGTGTATGCGCTAAAAAACAAACCAATTGCTCACAACCAAGAGAATAGTTAGATCACATTGGTGAGAGTCATCATTTCCAAGAGAATAAATTGTTACGTCTTTCAAACTAGTTGGAATGAGTAGGAACCATGTGCTCCAAGCAATCTTACAACCCATCTCTAATCTCCCCTGTTTGGAATGAGTAGGAACCATGTGCTCCAAGCAATCTTACAACCCATCTCTAATCTCCCCTGTTATGTCTTTCAAACTAGTTGGAATGAGTAGGAACCATGTGCTCCAAGCAATCTTACAACCCATCTCACAGTATACACATCTCCTAAACAAATTTTATAGTGATACTTTAGGTTCAAGAAATACTGGATTGCAACAATAGAATTGATCATTTCCATATGTTATCAACAATCTCCTAAATAGTTCAATATTAATTACTTTATCCTTATAAACTTCCATATCTACTCCTTTCCTTGATTCATAACTTGAATAAAACACCCTTAATCATTCTTGTTTGTGTACTTCATACCAAAATTCATGCCATGCATCATTCTTGTTTGTGAATTGTAGAGCCTAACTCGCAATTTGGTTTTATAGTCATATGTTATGAACAATATCATCATCCTTGTTAGATAAACTTGATCCTATGGTGGAGTTGAGGTTATGTCAACAGTTATGGTTAACAGTTGTGGTTTTGGGCACCTAGTATTGGTGGCTCATGGTATTGAGCCCATGGTATTACATGTAGTTGAAGCCCTTAAAACACTTGTGTATTCTCCATTGTAGGTAGCCATGGTTGAGCCCATTGTAGGTAGCCATGGTTGAGCGGTGAAAGTTCAAGTTGTTGGCCAGCTTGGCTGTATTTTAGCCAAGGACAATAATAGATCTATTCTTGGTTGGTTTTTCCCCCAATTGGGGTTTTCTAGATAATCATGGTGTACATGGTTTGAATGTGTATTTCTTGATTGTTATATTTATTTCTCTTGAACCCTAACAAGTGGTATCAAAGCTTTGGTTGGCAAGGGCCTTAGATAGTTGTTCCAAATGTTCCCATCCACGAAGTGGTGGCAGTGGTTGAAGCAATAGCTCGTTGCACAAACCAGCGATGTAGTGATGATGCAATGAAGAGCAAGAAGAAAATGAAGTTTGAAGGCTTTGCCAAGGCCTCGTTCCATGAGGAGCAAGAAGAAAATGCAAGCCTTGGGAATATTTTTTAAAGAAGAAAATGCAAGCCATGGGAATATTTTTTGGAAATTTAAAAAATCAAGAAAGTCTGGTAATTCTTTTTTTAGAGAAATTTGTTGAAGGGCTTTTATGGTTAAAGAAAAAATTCTATTCTGAAATAGTAACAAAAATTTTAAATAAAAATTCAGTTACAAGAGAAGGGTTAAATAGTGGGATAGGAGTCTCAAAGGGTGAAATGCATGGTTAAACTTGCAGCAGTTCAAGTTGTGTGTGGGTCAAGATAGCAACAAAATAAAAATAAAATGGAATTTTTCATGTAAATGGGTATACAACTGTAAGACCTGGTAAGGCATGCGTACCCTAGTAAATCACTGGTAAGGCATGCGTATACCCTAGTAAATCAGTAAATCACTGGTAAGGCATGCGTACCCTAGTAAATCACTGGTAAAGTCTGAATGTCCGCTTTGGTGATATGGGGATGCATGTGGTGGTATGATGAAGCATGCTGAACTAGGACAACTTGTGAGATTACCAAGTACCGTAACATTGACTGGGTAGGGCTTGGAGGTGGGTGGTAGCTGGCTCACTTGGCAGATTTGGCTATATTTGGCCAAAGAAAACCCAATGTCAAGTTTAAAGGGGGGATTGTTAGATAAACTTGACCCTATGGTGGAGTTGAGGTTATGTCAACAGTTATGGTTAACAGTTGTGGTATTGGGCACCTAGTATTGGTGACTCGTGGTATTGAGCCCATGGTATTACATGTAGTTGAAGCCCTTAAAAGGCTTGAGTATTCTCCATTGTAGGTAGCCATGGTTGAACGGTGAAAGCTTAGGTTGTTGGCCGGCTTGGTTGTGTTTTAGCCAATAACAATAATAAATCTATTGTTGGTTGGTTTTTCCCCCAATTGGGGTTTTCCTGATAATCATGTTGTACATGGTTTGAATGTTTATTTCTTGATTGTTATATTTATTTCTCTTGAACCCTAACAATCCTGTCCTTCAAATAAAATTATTAGAAACTATGCTTCAAATAAAATTGTTAGAAAATCTCGTTCTCATAAGTTTTGAAGTTTATAAGATTATGGAATTTAATTTTCAAAAGTTTTATATTTCAATTTCTTTGACAAAGCGTATCTTCGACCATTTACTATGATGATGTTTGTCGTGAAATATGCATATGAGAAGCATTCGTAGTGTCCGTTAAACTAGACATAATTTAATAGCGTCTTTTTAATGTTTTATAGTTTTATTTAAATTATGTGTATTTTTTTTACTGGGTATTACAATATTGGTTATAGATAATTTTAAATTATTTAATGTTAATAAAAAATTATTTTATTATATATATTTTATATATTATTTATATGGTATGAAATAGCAATATAGCAGAAAAATATTATTTCAAATTTTTTTTTATATCTTAAATTAATATTATATTTTAAAG
>APFE031213851.1:0-23305 GCA_000404065.3 Pinus taeda
AAAAGTTTATTATTAATTAGGGTTGTGATTGTGCAGAATCTCTCCATAAGAAAGTTGAACATTTTGAAGCATGCTTGGACTGGTGGATATATCTGATTTATTTGGTAATGAGAGATGAAGCATCTTAGGGTGATAAGATGCTTGGGAGGACATCTGGTAGACCTGTGATGATGTCTAGATCCTGAAGTAGAGAGGGTATCGTTGGTCTTGTGGAGCTCTGACCTTGGATACGATACCTAGATCCTTGGGTTGGTGTTAGAGTTGAAGCTTGGAATAGACCTTAGTCCCACCCAGTTAGATACCATGGTCAGGTATCTAATATGTAGCACTGTGTGTGTTGTGACTCTTCATAGATCATATCATTTTGAGTTAATCCATGTACCTATATATGTATGTAATTATGAATACCTCCCTAGTTAAGAGGGAGTGTTGAAGAATGTAACTAGTGTCAGTCTTCGTAATTGTATTTGTTAAAAGAAAGAAAAATGAATTTTTATTGTAAAATAAATTGACTTATTAAATCATGGGTTTCATGCTTGGGTCAATGGTCAATAGGTCAAAGCACCCATTGGGTGCTCTAGGATTTTTGTATTAAGTCAAAAGTCAAAGTCATAATGTAAAAGATCCTTCATGGGATCCCTATGTTAAAGAGAAAATTTTGTTTTGAGTCAAAATATTCTCCTCCACCAAATCAGCTCCATATTCCTCAAGTCTGCCTCAAGTCCTTTATGCCAGCCTAAAAAAAGACCTTCGAACAATTATAAATAACAATGGATTCAACCCATTTGAGATACACATACCAAAAGTTCGATATGTGGTCTGAAGATGAAGAAAAGGGAATGTGAAGGCCTAGAAAAGAAGTATCACTCCAAGTGAAGAAGGAAGAGAAGTCTGTCAAGCTAAAAAGAAGCTACAATCCTGATGTTTTATGTCACATGTACAATCTGAATCTAGTTGTAGGGGCCAAGGTTGAAAGATCAGATTGTACAAGTTACAAAAAAGAAGAGACTTACGTTGAGGGCTGATTTGGTGGATGGAGGTAGTTCATGTTCATGATATTAGGTCTTGATTACCTCAATTTGATTTTATTCTATTAGTAGAAGAGTTTAATTGGGCTTTCCCCGTCTTAGGGGTTTTTCCCTATCTCAGTGCCTACATCTTTTGTTCTTCTCTTGTGTCCTTGATCTTCATTTGTTTGGCATTTATCTTGATGATGAAGAAACATAATAATAATAAAAGGAAGTAATATAACATCACAAGAACTTGTCAAAGTAAGATAAATCAAACTAAAGGAAGACTTAATTACGTTGCCCTAGATTTCTCATGGGCACATAGTGACCTATGAATGGGGCCAACGTTGAAATCGTTTCAATTTGTGCTTGTACACTTTGAAATTTGACATGGATATTTTAGATGAATGCATTGATTGTGTGGGATGGTTTCAAGACTCAAATATGACTCACAAAAAGAATTTGAAAATCAAGCAAGATGAAGTAGATTTCACCATTGTGCTTCAACGTGAACAAGGAGAAAGAGGTATTTGCAAAGATTTGTCAAATATGAAAGTGGTATGAGTTGATTGTATAATTTATTCTTTTGCATTCTCTCTATTATATTAAAGTTTCAGTGAATAAATTTCTAGGGGGCCACAAAATTCTCTTGAACTGGCCACGGTGTGACCTGTGAATGGGGCCAACGTTGATTTTTTTTTAGTTTGTGCTCATACGCACTGAAAATTTGACATGGTTATGGTAGATGCACACATCGATGATATGGGAGGGTTTCAAGACTCAAATACCACTCATAGATAGAATTTGATAACCAAATGACAAAACTATAACATAAATGTAAAGGAGATGAAATTTTTTATTACAAATTACCAGTTGTGAGCCTACCCCGGTTAAGGACCAATCCACCGCTTAATATTTACTTATAATCAATGGTTGAAATTATGCCCTAATTAATTGACCTCACACATAGTGACCTATGAATGGGGCCAACATTGACATTTTTTCAATTTGTGTTCGTATGCACTAAAATTTGACATGGCTATAGTAGATGTATGCATTAATAGCGTGGGAGGATTTTGAGACTCAAATACAACTCACAAAAAGAATCCAACATTCAAGCGAGATCACCTAGATTTGGCCATTGTGCTTCACCGTGAATAAGGATAAAGAGGTATCTGCAAATATTTTTCAAATCTTAAAGTGTTATCAGTTGATTGTATATTTTATTGTTTTTCATTCTCTCTATTTCCATAGGGCCATAGAAGCCTCTTGAGCTGCCCGTGTGACCTATGAATGGGGCCAACATTGAACTTTTTGATTTTGTGCTCATACACATTGAAATTTAACATGGTTATGGTAGAGGAATGCATTGACAGTATGGGAGGGTTTCAGGACTCAAATACGACACAAAAACAATTTGACAATAGAACGACAAATTTATAACATAAATTTCAAGGATATGAAATTATTTATTACTATTTACCAATTGCAGGCCCACCCTAGGTAATGATAAATCCAACACTTCAAATTTACCAATAATTAGTGGAAATGGTGTTCTAATTAAAGTTGACCGTAAAGATAGTGAACTGTGAATGGGGCCAACAATTTTTTTTTTTACAGTATGGGAGGGTTTTGAGACTCAAATCTGACACAAAAAAATTGACAATCAAACGACAAAATTATAACATAAATATCAAGGAGATGAAATTATTTATTACTATTTACCAATTGTAGGCCCACCTTAGCTAAGGATAAATCCAACACTTAAAGTTTACCAATAATTAGTGGAAATGATGCTCTAACTAAAGTTGACCCTAAAGATAGTCACTTGTGAATGGAGCCAACGTTGTCTGTTTGTTTGTTTGTTTATCTGGTTTTGTCTTTGTTTTTTTTTTTTTTTTTGGTGCTTGTACACGCTGAAATTTTACATGGTTATAGCACGTGTATGCATTAATGGTAATTGGGGAGGGGTGGTTGAGACTTGTTAAAGGGAATTATGCACCTATGTTTTTTTGAACAATTTCAATACAGTGGCATTGTAGGTACTCAAGTCACCTAAAGAAATGGAGTCTTCACGTTCAACTTAAGGGGTGGTGGTTAGAATGGTGTACTCTTCACGTCGGGCCAAAACCCTATATTTATTCATATTGTGTCATTAATGCACTTTGATAGGCATTGATTATAGCTAACTCCATCATCTATTGTAATATTAAGATATGGCTAAGGCTGAGTTAGTCAACTTTGATATTTAGGCTCAGCAACCCTCTTGGGAAATGTGCCTACTTATATGGGCCCATAACAACTTTTGTGAGGACATCGTACTTTGAGTTGTGATACTTTTAACTTATGGTAAACACTCTTTTATTACGAGGATTAAGTCCACAAAGACTATATTTTTGGCAATTCAACATTCTATGGATTTGAAAAATATGTGGAAGAACCTGTGATTCATTTTTTATCCAGGTGAGTCCATCATCATGGAATTTTCCGAAACTCCATGATGATGGACTCACCTAGAAAGTCCGAAACATTGGATAAAAAATGAATCACGGGTTCTTCCATATATTTTTCATAGCAAAAAACCTGTATGAAATCACTTTTTCTCATTCTATGGCTCTGTCTTTCTCTCTCTAGTATGTCTCTAACATAGTGCCAATGCAATTGTTTAGTGTTGTTTTCTATTTTATTTTACAAGGTTTTGGGTTGGTTGTTTAGTTCTGTTGTAGCAGTTACAAGCACCCTCCAAAATTTTGCCTTAACTTCATTTTGGAGCCTCCCTACCAACCATTATCAACAGCATGTCTTGCACTGTCAAGTTCACAAGCTTTAGTGTTTTTCTAGCAGATTGTCAGCCTGTGCATGATAGCTTGTTGCATCCCCCTCACAGGTTGTTTCTTCGGACTTTGTCCAGCTGTAGGCTGAGCAGCTCCCTCAAGAAATTGCAAAATTCTGGAGAGGAACTAGCCTTCCCTCCAGAAATTGCACAATCCTGACTGGCAGCCTGCAGGGTTCCAGAATTGCACAATCCTGCCTGTCAACCTTCACTGGAAAAACTGCACAATCTGTCCCAGTAGGACTGTTCATCCTAGAAATTGCGCAATTATGGGCAGCAGTCACTTGCTACTCCCAGAAATTGGGCAATCCCTCTGGGACAACCAGCCCAATAGCTAGCAGAAATTGTGCAAATCGAGCCAGGCAGCCTCCTAGGCTCAAAAATTTCGCAATATAGTCAAATAGGCTTCCTTGAGAAAATTGCGAGGTCTGACCCAGGACATCTGTTCAACCCAGAAATTGTGCAATAGTGGGAGACAATCACCAGTTCCTCCTAGAAATTGTGCAACTCCAGTGGGACAACCATCTCTTCTTAGCCGAGAAACCGCGCGGATTTTCATCCCAAGCTCGTAGGCCGATTCATGTGCCTTCACGTTGACCGCCTCCAGGAGCAAGCAAAACTGATTTACATGCATGGACTACTTCCCCCAAGGCAGCATGCAAAGGCATCCCTTGATTCAAGGATCTATTTTTAGCAGCTAGAGGTTACATGCAAGGGTCATTTCAGAAACATCCCACCAAGTGTTGCTTTTCCTAGATTTGTTGCATGCATGTTGCAACCTCAATTTTATCAAAACTCATCAGTCAAACACTGCAGAGCTCATTCCTCACATCGACCTTGCAGCCCTGACATCCCACATTGCATCTAGGAGACGTTGGCACATTCAACTCAGTTGTTTCAGGGTAAGCTCATTTTCATGTCTTGCACTGTGTTTCTATTGCTTTTTGTGTTTCGCTTTATGTGAGTGTTTTCTACTTGATTTCAGTGAGCGCTTGTTGTCGTCTTGATGTATGTTAGCTTGTAGAAGCACCGTTTCAAATTTCGTTTGCATCTCACTGCTGTCACATGCATGACACTGCTTTTGCATGGACGATCATCGTTGTGGCGACTCGCTTCACACACATGCATGCTTTCCCATTTTCTGAATCCTGCACTTTCTATTTTCATGTATGACCATTCACTCTTGTTTGCACTCATCTCACCATGCATTCAGACTTCTCATGTTTTCAGTCACCCGTCGGCCTGTCTGGGCTGCCTTGGCCCGGACTGTGCCTTGCCCAGCTAGCACTGCGCATTTCCGGAAGAGAAGGCTTTGCCTTCCCTCCAGAAATTGCACAAGTCTGGCCCAACACTCACCTCCAGGCTTGCATTGTGCAATTCTTGGAGGCAGTGTCTCGCTGGCCCTAGAAACTACGCAATGCAATTTACTGGTTGCATGTCACTGCTAACTGAAATTGCGCATTACGCAAATTTAGTCCTCAGAAGGCTAGGCTGGAATGTACATTGTGCAGTTCCAGTAGTCAGTCAGCCTCCCGACAGCCCAGACTATGCTTTGCGCATTTTTGGCAGTCAGTCTCCCAGCCTCTCGGTGAAAATTGCGCAATCTTCACAGGCAACCACACAGGTAGGTTGCATGCCAGTCCTCTAGATTGTTTTTGTTTTCGACTGACAGATTTCTTATCATGAGTGTTGCTATGTCTCAAGGTATCTCAGGTGCTCGTCTGCCTCTCAGCAGCATAGGTACAATGGCTTCCAGGAGAGCAGAGTCGAAGACACCGTTCAAAGAACACTTGGGGATGTAGTCAATCAAGTGTTTATGAACTTTCCTATCTATGAAGACATCAAGTTGTTCATGGACAACGATATCAAGTTGAATGAAAATGACATCACAACGAGCAACACCATTAGCTACAGTAGAAGACAACACACCTGTACGCAACGAATGCAAGAGGAAGGTGTCGGGTGGTATAAATACAAGATTTAAACCAACATTTAATTTGTCAATCTGGGTAAGTAAACTTAGAGGCATAGCACAATATATGCCAGAATACGACCTCGGGGATTTGTTAAATAAAAACCAAGCTCTTGCAAGAAATTCAAAAGGAGCATCATTCAGGAAAAATAAACAAGACTCTTCAAAGAAAAGTAAACACACTCCAGGAATCTACTTCTGGCTCCTCTTCTGGGTTGAGTTGACTCCTACAGTAATTCTTCCTCAGTTGTCTAGGGGACAAAGGAATGTAGGCCCGTTCAAAATAATGCAATTCAAGAAATAAAGAATGCAAAACCTCTTAAAAATTATTGTTATGTTGCATGCATGAAACAAGAAATCACACGACAAATTCATTCCAACTAATCTAAGGAAATAATCGAATGCTTTAAAAAGAATCAAGATAATAATGCACTGCTTCTCTTAAAGACAATTCAGTACTTTAGTTGTAAGAGAAATATGAAATAAGAACCGATGTATAATTCGTGTTGTTTTCCCTGATCTTATGAAATACTTCCTTATAATATATGCAACATTTAATTATAATGAAGAATTCTGTGAGCGTTTTGTCAACAAGATTCACAATATTCCCTTACGCTGATCCTGGCATTTGCTTGCAAAAGTGCAGGAATCTGTCTCATATAATAGTCAAAGGCAATTATGAGTATATATTAAGTTAAGTTAACCACAATTCTTTCTCAACAATTATCCATTGTGTCCTGGAAATAGACTTCGTTATGCAGCAATGGGATTAGGGTAAATCTTTGTAATAATAAATAAGAGACACAATTAAAACATTCACCATTTACTTTAGTTCATCTTTTATAAAAATACATCCAAAAGCATTGATATTAAACTTAGATAACTAGAGCAGCGAAATAAAGCTTGTGGAATGAAATTGAAAATTAAATGACTGAAAAGGAAAAGGAGCTATGGAATGAAATTGTGAAATTATCTAAGATCACACTCACACCAAACAACTAAAATGCAACAAAAGGAAGTTAAGAGGTTTAGGGCAATGAACTAGCTGGTGGGCCCCAACATCCAGCTCGTTTCCCTTGCAGCAATTAAGTCACAATCTTCAGAATAGTATGGAGAAACAAAATTACTCAGAAGTGATTGCCAAATAAACTCATTTCAGAGTAGAAACCATAATTTAGAATTTCATGCCAAAGAAATTCATTTCAGATTAAATAATGTAGCACCGGGTCCAATGGTCCCCTCCAGGGATCATCCCACTAGTGCCCAGCTCCTCTTTCCGTGCACAATAAGATCTAATTCTCTGTTCTGCACATGAAATACAATTTGCAAAATACAAATTGCCACCCTCCTCACACCTACGTAGCTCATCTCTTTTATATTGGTTTTTACATGATAGTTTCTTTAGCAAATAACATGGGGATTGAATCCCAACTGATATTCATCAATAGAATATTAGTACAAGCATTTACGCATTGAAGGAATGAATATCTGACACGAATTTCCCAAATCTGGCCGTTTTCTACAATTCTAGAAAAATTAATCGGTTTTTTTAACAAAATGCCTCCAAAGAACTCTGCATATCTCCTTAACCATTAATAATTTTAGAAAAATGTTTCGAGTCAATCTAGCTTATTATATTGGCAACAATAACCTCTCTCAGAATTTTCTAGTTCAGATAATTGCCTCAGAAATCGTGCCCGAAAATGACTGTTTGAAATCTAAGATGCTAAAATTATGGAAAAACAATCTATTTTTAGAAAATTGCCTCAAAGACCATTATGTAACTTTTATACCATTATTAATTTTAGAAATCGGTTTGACACGTTGTCAATTTGCTATACTGGGACCAAAACCCATGTTCCACAATTTCTCTATTCACCTTCATATGCACGAAATCGAGGCCAAAGTGGGCATTCAGGAAACTATTGTGAATTTGAGGCTGAGGCATTAATTATTGCCTAAAAATAAATCCATACGACCCGGGTGTATCTTAGCTTATGTGTAAGTGTTCAAACACCATTTTGAACAAAACCTCTTTCATATTTCCCTAGAGATGTGTCAATGTATGAAAGCCCCTAATTAGTGTAGGCATGTTGGTGTAGGCAGAGCTGGTGCAGGCACAACTGGTATAGGAACTGCTACTCTAGGAATGTTAGCACCTGCCACAAAAGAGCCTGACATTAATGACATTTTCATATTAAATTAACAGAACAAGAAGATTTCATAGATAAAAAACTGTCAGCTCTAAATGCCTCTAAATGATAACTTAATAATGCGTAAAAAGAATAATAATGATTATAGACACTTATTACATGCATAAAGTTATTTAGGTAAATCATGAAAATTTGGACAAAATGGAGGTTCAAAAGAAGGTTGTTGACAACACAGAAGCGATACAAAGTTGCAAGCTAAAGCTGATCCACTTGTGATGAAAGAAACTTTGAGGCTGAGGATATGAGGTGACGACGCGACAAGAGAATAACGTGAAGGCAAAGAGAGAAACATAGAATAATTTTCATGTGCTGAAGCAGCAAATCAAGGAAGAACAGGATCTACATAGATGAGAGACTGAGTTGCAGCAAGAACAGGTACAGTAGGGTGCACAACATGCACAGACGGATAAAACTGCGCCCACACAAGTTATAGATCCATCCCAACAGCTGGCATGGAGCAAACAAGGTGAGCAGTGTTGTTGATTGCATGCAAGGGAATTCAATAGCATGCATGTCATTGTGTGTGCGCATGCGATCCCACCCATTTAGCACACTCATCGAGGCGAAGACAAGAAGCAAGTCCGACTGGAGCTGAACATGTAGTTTGACAAGTTGATGCGCATGATCACCAACAAACACTTTGAGATCAACACAAACACTATGCATCAGTATGTTGTTGGTCACAACTGCACTCAAGACAGTGATGCGCATATTATCATATGAGTTGGACAAAGGGGCCATAACAGTGTACCCGGATGCAACGGATGCAAGAGTTTGCTTTCAACAGGATGTCACCATTGTGTGCACAGACACCATCACATACGACCAAGCTTGGCATCAGTTTGTCACCATCGACCATCACAAGGATGTCAAAGAGTTGGTCTCACCACAACGGTCTGAGTGTGAGTGATGTCTTGCATGGCTTGCTCAAGCCATTTTGTCTCACATGGGTACATGTCCATTGTAATGTAACGTCTTGTCAAGTGCAAGTTCAAGTGTCGATAGTTGAATGTAACACTCATATAGTAGTTGAAGATTCATGAGGATAGATGAACAATAACAAAGGGGAATGTCAAGGGTCACCCCCCTTTGATATAAATATTCCCTCATAACTCATTGTATAGGCTTTTGGTCAGCCAAGCTTCCGATAGGAGTATCTTAGAGAGAGCTTGGGCAATATTGTAACGAGCCTTCGCTTCTCCACTGTATATCTCTTTGGAAGAGCAGGCAGTTGTGACTGTAATGTTCCGCTGCCGAAATTAGTGGTTGGACATGGATGTATTGTATGACTAGAACTTACACTTCTTAATATAACATGGCCAACACGTTTCTTGCATATGTCGTATTGTATTCCAGCTATCTTGTTTACTCTAAATGATATGTGTATCTGTTTGCTTACACATGCATGTATGAACTATTTTGTATAAGTATGTATGAATCTTACTGAAACATGCTATTGGTTTAACCATCACTTTGGATTGTTAGCTAACTTGCTTTCCAGTTTGTGATGCATCTTCGCTTGTGTGTTCCCTTCCAAGCCACGTGCTATCACAGGTTTCCAGGGGGCGCACTCATCCCACTTTCTGTGTGTTAGAACTGTTCATGCACCTTCCTTGACTTGCCATAGCTGTCACACCCTTGCTACCAATAGGGACATCTTACTTTCATCTGTGCGAAACTGTGGTCAAGGTGATACTGTACGACCCACTGCTATGACTCCTACACCAAATGGTCTAAGGTCTAATTGGGACTTCTTACCGGGGAGATCCCCTGACATGTTGCGGGTCCAGCACCATCAACAAGCTCCATATGATCCCCTCATCATTTTTTATATTAGTGCACAAAATCACAAGTCAAGTTTTGCAATTTTAGAACAAATCAAATTTAAAAGTTAAATATTTTTGAAATCTATTAAATATTGAAAATGTTTTTATGCAAGTCATCATATTTATTACTTCATCAAAAATCATATATGCTAAACCCAAATGTACATATCTTGAATTTGTTGTTCAACCTATTCATTACCATGCTTACAATAAGATTTTGTACATCTCAAAGTTATTGAGTTTAGGTCCTTCCTTGTAGTCATCTGACTTAAAAGTAACTCCTTTTAACTTCATCCATGTGTGCCTCCTTTAAAATTCTATTCAAGAGTTAGAAATATCATCAACATCATCAAATTAAATGTATTAAATAAATAGCTAATCACATCCCCCTAAACTCAGCTAGTTGTTACACCTCATTTGTAATGTCGTCTTGGGCTATCATGTGACTTTGTGATAATTATTTAACCTATGGTACATGTTAATTTATTTGGTTCTTTTATGAGCTTAAAAATATTATATCGCTAGTACTTTTTTTTTTTAAAGCAACGGATAAAATTTCATTATAATGACTGGAAATAGGCCTAGTCTCTTACAAAATTTAGAGTTGTTGTATTTGCATCTTCCCTCTCCCTACATTGAGTATGGACCTTCTTGATACCCATATTATTTACATATATTTTATTGGGAAAACTATATCTATATATTCCCCAAAAAACTCCTACATATTCTATACAACGATATTGCGTAAATGGAGATTAAAACAAGCACAATCAACTACTTCCAGTCTCAACATCATCACCTACAGGCTCACCCACAGACTTGTTCAGTTCCTCCGTTTCAACCTCTTCTTCTTCCTGAACCCTCGCAACAGCAACAATAACATCCTCATATTCTTCTAGAGCCCTCGCAACAACATCCTCGACATTATCATCATTGATGGCCAATGAATTTCCAACCCTGAACACTTCCTTTAAAACTCCTTTAAAACTCCAATCGTGGTTGTCTCCACCTTGATTTCAATATTATCAACCTTTTGCTGGACACTAAAAACATCCTTGCGTATGGCTTCCATGGTTTTCTGCATTAGTTCCTAATCTTTACCCAACCTAGATAATTGGGCATAAATGACTGCTATCTTTTCGTTAAATTGTTTCACAATTTCCTTAACCACTCACTTGCAATAGCCCTCCACTAGGCTCTCAACTCTTACATGTCCCGCGCCATGGCCAGACCCTGAGCTTCCAGGACCAGATCCTCCCCTAATTCCATTTCTCACAAATGACATTTTTGCAACAAGATGCTTCTACACGATGAAGATCTTGTGGTTAACTAACCACAACCAATTGATGTATAGAACGACCTGATCCATCCCGACATTCCTCCCAAGCCTGTCTTTCATAAATGTGAAATAGTTTAGAGTCTTGTCAATTCTTATTCCTTCCATGTTTTCCATCTTCCGAAACCAGAATCGAGCAGTGATGGTTCCTTCATCCCTAATGGAATCAATTATATTGCAAATTCTAGCGAGAAAACGATGCATCACCCACTTGTCCACATACATGAATTGTCGTCCGACGATGCCACAACTATGAATTAACTCACCACCTACTGACCTTGTATCCAAGATACAATGAATGTACCTCGGGGGGCTATCCTTCCTAACTACCAACGCACTGAGATGCCTTGGAGAGATGGCCTCCTTAACTGCTTCCTTAATGCTATGACACCTCGTACCCCCAGTATACATCGCATTCCAAAAGCCTTCGAAAATGGGATGGGACATGATGTAATCTGATGGTTTATGCAAATTCGATTGATTCCTAATATTATTCTTACTTTAGCCCGACTATCCACCAAATGGTTGTTGGCACGTAACACATGGAACAAGTGAACTTTCTCAAAATCTTTTAACATGTATGTGATCCTTACCATGATTGAGGAAATTTCTTCTTCTAGGTGAGTGGCATTCTCAAGAAGCTTAATACATTTTTGGATGAATTTCTTGGAATCACCCACTATATTCAATGTTTTGAAACCTTTATCCAAGCATATTTTTAGTCCTTGCCAAAATTCAAGAGCCTTAGCCGGATTGTTGGTTGTAACACCAATTCCCCATGCATATTTTGCTTCACATAACAATGGAAATGTAATAAATTAGTATATAGGGCATAATAAGGGGTTTTAGGATTAACATTGACTTTGTCTAGGGTTTAACATGCCCCTCCCTTAATAAGTGTTGTCCTTAACACTTGACTAACTGCAAGTGTTTCTACATGAATAACTCATATTCTCATGTCACCTCTTTCACAGGTAGGCTATTCCATTTGATGAGGTGCTCGGTAAGCTTTCTATTTATTAGCTGCTTAACCCTTGCTTAAAAAATTGTTTCTAGTTCTAGTATGATTTTCCTTCTTCATTAATCTTTAGTAAAATAGTTTGGAATGGTATCTTGTCATCAATTTCCTTGTTTAACCAAGAGGCATGGAAGATTGGACGTACATGTGAAGATGGAGACAACTCCAATTTGAAACCCATACTTCCAATCATATGCAACACCTTATAGGGTCCATAATACCTCAATGCTAATTTATTGTCTAAGGATTTCCTTCATTAATAAAATACACTCAAAAACATTAATTAATCTAGTTTAAAACATAGAAATTAAAAAAACAAGCATAGAGTATGTGTCTAGTCTATTGGAAAGATCTAGAGTGTCATATAACAAGTTTAAGCTGGGAAAAAAGGGATAAGGTAAATGAGGGAAAATTGACAAAAATGTTGGTTGGGGATGACATTTCTGGGGTTCAACAATTACATCTTCGCTAAGATTTAAACTATATTTTTTTATTATTCTCTTAATTACTATCGGCTAGTGGTTTACATTAGCACCCTTCTATAATGTAGGCTTCCAATTGTGTTTCATTTTGGCTAGGGGTTCAACATGCTTATCTTCCACTAGGTCATGAACATGTTTGAGATTAGGTGAAAAAGTGATTGGGTGCCAAATTATGTGATAAGATCCACAGTCGAAATGTGGTCATATTCTAGCTTCTATTTCCAAATGTATTCATGTGCATCTAGCTAGATATCTTCAAGAAGGCATTTTTATATCCATTTCAATATAAATCCTCATAAGGGTCATTGTTTAAGGGACTATAATAATGAAATTTGTGGATGCAATTTCCCATCTCAATAAGTGTCTTTAGTGAAAAGATTTGTAGGGGAAGGTTGAGGTTAAATAACCCACAATTGTTTGAAAGGTAAGGTACTAGAGATTCATGTAAAGGCCATCAAATTCCTATAAATAACAATCAAAATGGAGGATAATTTTATATTGGGAGACGCGTTAAATTGTAAAATGAAGAAAGGTGATGCATAAAATAGATATAACACTCCTTCGGTAAAAGGAGATTTTACTTCAAGAAACTTAGTTGTGTAAATCTACCAATCTAGGCCACATGACATCAAAATGATGAATAAGCCTATAATTTTGGTAGAATTTCGGATGATGCCAAACTTTCTTAGCCATATTAATAGGGGAAAAAAGGCATCATTTTCCACATAAATGTGGAAAGTAGGACAATTGTGAAAATCATGCAAGCCTAAACATGATATAAATGCAACAAATTACATTTTTAAATCTATAATAATCACATAAGGGTTGTGAGTGAATGACGAAGAGGTGATTTAATCCAGGCTTAATGACCTTAGACCTCAACCAGGTGATCCAAATCTATGGGAGTCTAGGCGTGAACTTGCAAGGGTGCAATTATCACTAGAGAGTAGTTATGGGACAACTAGGGAAGAAACCTTTGATATGGAGGTGAGTAGATGAAATCATATCTATTTTTCCTTTCATTTTTTAACCTTGATTTATTTTCCTTGGATTTTTATCCTCGATTTATTATGAAATATTATTAAATATCAAGGATTGGTTAATTTATTAAAATTAAATAATTTGATTTATTGATCATTCTTTAATAATAACTAATGCAATGGCTTGGGGGCACATTAAGGAGGCCTTTGAAGAATGGACGCAAGGGAAAGGGTTCTAGTGGTAGGTAGGTCTTTTGGTGGAGTCTTATAGCATGGTACCAAGAAGGGTTTGGACGGTTTCAATGAGATTTAAAAGTTTTTTTATTGATGTTTTAATATTGTAAATCATACACTATCCTTTAATTGTCAACCAGGCCCAGTAAGCTTTTGAAGGGCTCGATGCAGCACACACAGAAGACAAAACTTTTCACTTATTAAATGATTTATTCTAAGCGCATGGGGTTGGTCATTTCATTCAAAGTATCCTACTTTTTAACCTTAGACTCAATGGCTCTTTGGTTACACAACAATTTTCAAAGGGTAAGCTCAAAATAGTCTTAAAGATACAAAAGTATTAAAATAATAATTTAAATACCAATCCCATAGCAGTTGGTATATTATAACTTCTTTAAAATGAAACGACCACTGATCCTTTTACAAACTAAATGTTTCAAACTAAAAAACATATAAATCAAATATCTCAAAAGGAAATAAAAACACGTTATTCTAATTTTATGCAACCTACTTAAGCCGAGAATCACACTGCAAATAATAAGGAAAGGATTTATTGATTCTCCTTAAACTTATTAAAATGACTACATATAAATAGAACAACTGTGTGAATAATACAAGCCACTTAAATGAATATGACAAGCCAAATTGGAAAAATAAAACAAATTAAATAACCAATCAAAATAAACACAAAAGTTTTGGCACTTGACCATGCCTTGAGCAGGCCTAACGCAAGGCTCGGTCAATGCCCCTAATCATTAACTATTCAGTGCAATATGAGAGATAAATAACGCAGTTGTCTATAACGCGACTTTTTGAAAGGCTTTCCGGTGGGTTTTTCCAGTCAAAATCCGGCAGCAATTTATTCGAATCGCAAGTTTGATAGCTAGTTTCTGCACAATCAAAGTGTCCCAGGGGTTTTTCAGGGTGCTGAATCCAAATATGCAGTTAAAAACTCATTTTAACTGCAAAAAATCAAGATTTAACCTCAATTTCTTCCGCCGGATTCCGTCACCGGAATCTCCAAAAAGTCGCATTATAGACCACTCCATAAATAACTAGAAAGCATATTAGAGCACGATACAAGCACAAATGTCGAACTCCGCCAATCACCCAAAGCACAGTAGTTGTATTAATTTTAGAGATAAAAAATAATAAAAACAATTGTGTTTGCGCTTTGGGCATTTTCCTTTTTACATAGAGTTCACAAAGACAAAAATGAAAATGTTAGAGTTCGGGCTTATCTCGGCTAACTGCCTTAAGGATAAGTGGGGTAAATTTTTATAAACACAAATTGGATTTAGTTGTGACCCAATCACCCCATTCAATTTTCATTTCTATGATTTATGAACTAGGGATAGTTCATTTAAACCTCTAAAGCCTATGCTTAACATCTCTTAGAAACACTGGTGCACATAACTATGAATGCTATGAAATGAGTATCTTTGACTTTAACTAGTCTAAGATAGTTTCTTACTACCGGGAACTTCAGGAATTTTTTCCATCACCAAGTTAACTAATTCTTATGAATATGCTTGAACTCATGCAAGGAATTTTCATGAAATAGAGCTATCACCCAAAACCCTTGCAGATCAATCAATATGTATGCCACTGAGTTACAACTTTCTATGCAAGTTGCATGTAAAATTATAGCTTCCATGCAACCAAATTACCTGGTTGGCAATCCGATCACAACCACTGTCAAGAGTTTTGTAAACGAAATGCTACTGAGATGCCATCTAGTCAACCGAACAACTAACTGTAGCCAAGTCCATGTTCTTATAATCAAAAGGATCAAGAGGGGCTTGCTGGTATGCCATTGCGAAACTAACTGTAACATACCACCATTAGGCTTCAATGTGTGGACACTTTTATTATGCAAAATAAGCTCATCAAAATGATTGTCCAAAGGAATCTTTGAATGACACCTTGTAGATACAACTGAGACATGTGAAACCATATACAGTCTTGTAGTCAAGACACTTTGATTCTGAGTTAGTAACCTAAGCCTTTTTATTTAAATGGTATGTTATATATATATATATATATATATATATATATATATATATATATATATACACAATATTATGCAAGCCATACATGCATAGGTTACTAATAAACTCCCATAGTTATTTACTTAAAAACAGAAAAGACAAGGTTTGAAAAAAAATCCAAATATATTTTTGCTGGAATAGGTAAGACGAGTCAGGAGTAAGGAATGATAAGGTTCTTAAGCCAAAATTGGAGGGTTTTTATGGCAAAATTGTTGCCATAAGAGGGACTCATCTTCTCCCCCCAACCTGTCTAGTTGTATGTCCACATGCAACCTTATTCCACTTCTGGAATACCAGCATTAAGTTTTCCCCAGTTATAGGTTGGATGACCAAATTCTGCAGAAGAATAAAAACCCAGGGCCTTTTCCATAACAACCTAATTCAATCATTCTTCTTCCTCCTTCCAATGGGTAGGATATTTATAGAATTGTGTTGGACACGACAAGAGAGGGAAATCAAATCCAATTCCTATCCAACGAGAACTATGTTTCAATACTGAATATGTGTAGAAAGAGGGATGAGTCAATGCTAAACAAAAGAAGGGTAAACCCATAGGGTTTTTATCACGAAGGGATATAGGTAACCCTTCCCAAATGTCCCGAACCACATTGAGGGCCTCCACATAGTATTTTCCGTCCATTTCATGGTATTATGTTATTGCATATCGTTGACTGGTTTTGATGGTGGTAGATTCCTTTGCATATTCTCTTAATCTCATTAGGTCATTAACTACCAACCCTAGTAGATAGTACTCCTCTCAAAGTGTCAAACAAGCCTCTATTTCTATTTTTCCTTAAAACTTAGAAGCTATTTTCTACTTGATGATATTAGCTATGTAAAAATAAAAGCACGAAGTTGAACGTCTCTCATAAAAGGGTTGGGGTTCCACATAGTGTTTTCTATCAAAATGAAATTAGCCTGATAGAGTTCACACAACAAGTTTTGATAAGAGGCTTCAAAATGTTGGTAGACTTCCAAAACGTTTTCACGCTGAATGATTTCATGAAGTTTCCTGCCTTGTGTCTGTTTCAATTAGAAGGAAGACCAAATGTCATGTAAAAAGACAGGGTATACTCTAGAAGGGACTCGACAGACAAATATTTCCGCACCAATTCACCTACCACCTCTTTTAACTTCTATTATTTGTGATAGAGATCTTTCCATTTATTTATTTGTCCCTTCCATTTTTCTTCCTGGCTAAGGTACATGGAAAACCATTGTTGTTTCATTTTTTCGATTACTTGTTTATGGCTCTCCCTGTTAATTATATCTAGATCGAACAAATCGTCTTTGGTCTACCATTGTGGCATATCTGGTCTCAACTGAAGAAACATGTTAGTGTTTGTTAATACATCATCTAGAATTACATTTATAACCTGTTGGGCCTCCTTTGTATATCCCTTTACTAAGGTTTTGACCTTGTTTTTATACTTATCCTCCTATTCTGTGGCTTCCAACAGGGCTCCTAAATTTCTTAGTTTGGGTCACCATTTTTTTAATTTAGTCCATAATTTCTCATTATATAAAATTAACTTCTTATTTTGTTTAAGTAATGTATGGTAACTAGGGCTACAAAATCTAAAGGGTTTGGGTGCAATAGCCTTCACTTTCTCTCATCGACACTTCTCTAACTAATCACTACTTTCTCCAACCTCAAAGACCATCGACGCCCCTTTTGTAACATTTTCCTCTAATGTTTTCTTCTTGAATGTTATCTTTGACAACATTTTCATCAAATATGTTATATTTTATAACATTTTATTCGATGGTGTTGGAATTATTTCCAAGGGTATCATATTTTGTCATATCCTCTTCGAAGGTATCAAATTTCCCTCAAAGACATTACCCTCCAAAGGGTTCTGGCCCGAGCTCTTATGGATGTTAGGGTTTCATGGTTTGAGTTAGAGACTTTAGACCTCGAGACCTTTTCTTTCTTCCTCTATGAAATTTGAGTTGAATTTCATTGATTAATAACTGAAGAGATGCATATTTGGGAGGTTATTTCTTACTCAAAACCCTGGCTATAGGTTTCTTCTTAAACCCTTGGAGGAATCGTCCCATGAAATATTCAGTCTATGAAGTTATACCATTAAAAGCATCTTAATTGGTCCTTGATGGTCCAATTTTCGTTCGACAACCCTCTTCCTCTATCCCAAAGAAGCCATCTTTGCCAAATCCTTTAACAAGAAGTAAGGCATGTTGAGTGATTTGTGCCTAGCTAAATGCATTAAAATTCGAATGTGGTAATGGTACACCATACTAAAGAATCCTTCACAAGTGACGAATTTCATAACAATGAAGACTGCATCCTGCTAGAGAGGGAGTAGGGCCTCTTGATTTATCCCCTTCTTTAAATCTTGGAGTTGGGATGGTTCGTGGAGAAACGATACGCAACAAGGGCTATCAATTTTGAAATTTTTAGACCAGATCTCTCCCTCTTGGGAGAGTCAAGTAACCTTTGCAATCATCCTCTCGCTAACTTCAATGGTGAGTTGCTTCATTGTGGCCTTGGTCCTCAAAAGTATTTTAAAACTCGAGCATGACTACCCAGTCATGGGGTTGAAACTTCCCCAAAAATCTAGTCCAACTTGCATTTTCAAAAATACTCCATACATTGGGCTTAATCCCAGTGCTATGAATGTTATCGGGCTTTGCGCTATTCATCAAACCACCCATATTTTCATGTTCAACCCCTTTTTTCTTATGTCATCACTATCCAAATCCTCTATAACTATCACTTTTCAAGCTTCTATGGTCGTCCTGTTCAAGCCCTCATTGGTATCGTTGTCCAGACCTTCACTGTTATCCCTTTTTGAACCCTTACGATTGCTTTTGTTCAAATAATTTTACAATTAAGTTTGTATCGAACTGAATCCTTTCAAATTTGTCGAGCTACGAAATTGTGATTCTACACTGGCTACGAAAATATGTGAATTAATGAGTCATGATATCGATATTCCCTTTAACCAATCATGGATGTCATAGGATTAAGAGGAGTAATAATGCACCACCCCTTTGACAATTAATTTAAACCAATAATACGTTTGGGCAAATGTCTATGGGTAACATACATATAGTTTTATGTATAGGTTAATTTTAATAGGTTTACAACACACATATATGGATAACGATATGAACATCAGGTTAAGTCGTGGGTTAGGTATACAAGTGAGTCAAAATGGTTTATAGTTATATAGTTTGGTCAAAAGGGTGTATAAGGGGTTTAATTAGGGTCTTTTATTTATGGTTAAAGAAAGGAAAATGTTGATGGGGAAGATTTTAGTATTATATTTTCTTTTAAACACAAGGGGTAATTGGGAATGATAAAAGGGCTAGTCTTGAGAATTTTCATAAAAAGTGGAAGGCTCAAAGTTTCAAGTGAGCATGGTAAGACATCAAATATTTCAGGTATACATGCGATCTTTATGAATCAAACCTTAGACTTCGTGTTTAAAAATAAAAACCAAGAGATTGAAAAGAAGACACTTGGTGCTTGGTGAAATCGAAATAATATTGTAGTTGCGTTGATTATTATTCTCATGTTTTTGAAAGGAATCCTGCTATCTGTCCTGAAAAGAAAAATAACCTTCATACTTCAGGTGTCATATTATAACTAAGTATGCATACTTGTAGAAGACACACACACACACACACACACACACACACACACACACACATATATGTGTGTGTGTGTATATATATATATATATAATATTATATTGTTTGTTTTTGTTTTTTTTCTCTCTCTCTCTTGCTTTTTTTTCAAGGCTCTGTTAGCCAGCCTCCTTGGTTTTCCAGCGAGAGATTTTCCCGTCGCACCTCCAAAAATGTTTTCATGACAGGATGGTTCTCTTTTTCCTAATAACATGGTCAAAACTTGGTTTTCAATTGTGAATAGGTGTTGGAGGTTACTAAGGCAAGGTTTTCACCGCTAGATACTTTTTCTCTTTTTTTTGTTTTTTTTTGCTTTTTTTTTTTCTCTCTCTCTCTCTCTCTCTCTCTCTCTCTCTCTTCATATATATAAAACTAACAACTATGGATTTTTAGACAAAGGAAGACTATCCAACCTATTGCCATTGCTACAACACCTTCTAAAACTTCACTACATTCAAATTTAGTAGCCTACCAAACTATTGCATCAAGTTTCGCTTTGGTTGTCAAGTTTTGTTTCAAGTCATGCCACATGTTTTAAGTGTTCTTGATCTTTCCTATGTGTCGTCTCATTGTTTAGAACATCTCTAGTACACTTCATGGTTACAATATGATTCAGGTGGATATTGGTGGCCACCCGCCTATTCCACTTGGACCCTCACCATCGTTTCTTTCAGTGTCCTTAATTGTAGCACAATTTACTATTTTTGGCATTTTTTTCGGGTCCTGAACTTCGAGAGACGTTTTGGGGCCCTAAACGATGTTTTTTTGGAAACATTTCTCAATGATAAATATGGTAATTGCGTCGATTGCTCTAGCCCTTGGATAGATCTTTCCAATGACGTATCATACATGTCAAACGAAGATAATATGACCAAGTTATGACCCTGGGAAATTGGCTTCCCAACTAATCGCAACGGGTCCCATAAACTCTTGGTGTTACATCTCCTCGGGTTAGGGTTTTGGTTGTTTAAGGTTTTCTCTTATTGTTCAATAATAAAAAGGCCCTTCAGCCTCATTGAAACTTAGTTTAGAGGCATGCAGCCGCCACATCTCTTCTCAGAGATAAGCTAGCATCGCCCGAGCTATCTTATTTCCATTCAGTTTACAAGCATAGTTCAATATTTTTCTATTAATGAAATGAAGTGTTTTTCTATTGCATCTCTGTGTTTATGATTATATCTGTAAGTTGTTGCGTTCCTGTTTAATTTCAGATCAGTGGTATCAGAGCGGTCTGCTCTTTCTCTGTTTTTCTTTGCATGTCCCTAACGAGGTCAGGTATAAGGAGTTAGGGCTCGATCTAGTTGAACCATTGCAAGATCAACCTCACAAAAGGCGACGACCTCCCATGGCAAAATAAAAGAAAGACAAGGGGGCAGGAGATCCTTCCAAAATGTTCCTCGAGGAAGCCCTCGAGTGACAGAGGGGCGCGATGATGGATAACTTTGCCTAGATCCTTCAACGATTACCCACAGGCGATGCATCTTCATCTAGCAGCCACTCTGGAGGCACCACTCCGTTTAAGGTACAAGTTAACTTTTATATTCCCGTATTTGAAGGCCTGATAGATGTAGATGTCGTAGATAAATGGTTAAATCTATTGGAAGGATATTTTTCAGTTCATGACTTTTACAATCGGGAAAATATTACTTTTGCACTTCTCAAAGCCACCCCACATGCAAGGACTAGTGTGAAACCTACTGTGAACAAAAGGACGAGAGTGAACCCTCGTTGTTTTCAGCCGTACCCACTTGGAATTATTTCCGACATGTCATTAAGGAACAATATTACCCTGTTGGGAGCTATGAAGATAAATACATAAAGTGGACCATGCCACGGAAGGGAAGGGACCACGATGTGCCAAAGTTCACAAATACTTTCCATACCCTTTGCACGAATTTGGGTATCAAGGATTTTGAGCAGCATTTGGTACTCAAATATCGCGACCGCCTACACAGGTACATCTAGGATGAGATGGAGTCCCTGAACATATCCTTGCTTGGCATGACGTACTGATACACTGTCAAGATTGAGTAGAAGTTTAAACAAAAGAAGCGAGACTTTGGATCTGTGAATCCGAAGAACAAAGGACAAAGCCAAGACAGGGTGACCCAAGACAACCCGTCAAAGCTGCAAGAAACTACCATGAAGTCAAATCAGAACACAGGAAAGTGGTGTGAGTTCCATAAGAACCCCACTCATAACACAAGTGAGTGTCAGACCAAGCAGTCGCTGGTGGCCGAGTTGAAGGCTTCAGAATCAGATGCATGTTCTGAACCTGAGTCAGATTCTGACAAGGTGAATGATGAAGGGAAAGATATTATTGATGTGGAGCCCAGAGCCATTGTTTCCACCGCCAAGATCCAGAAGAATGAGCTCGAAGATATAAAGGAGGGGGAGCGTCTTTTCCACTCACAAATGTGAGTGAAGGGTTTTCCGCTGCAATTCATTATCGACAGTGGCATCCAAAAGAACCTCATTTTAGTAGAGGTCATGAATCAGCTAGGCGTACTGACCATACCACACCCACAACCGTACAACATCGAAGGCTTCACCAAGGATGAGATCTCCGAGTCAACCAATAGTGTCGCCTTCCCTACAACATCAATCCCTTCACAAATGAGGTACTGTGTGATGTTTCTCCTCGTGACGTTTGTGATCTATGTTGGCATCATGATGTATGTGTTGTACTTGATGGCAACCCTGATCCAGGTGGATATTGGTGGCCACCTGCCAAGTCCATCTGGACCCCCATCATTGTTTCTCCCAGCATTTTCAGTTTCCTTAATTGTAGCACAACTTACTATTTTTAGCAGTTTTTCGGGTCCTGAACTTCCGGAGCCGTTTTGAGGCCCTAAACGACGTTTTTTGGGGAATCCGGGGGCAACACGGGTCCATGGTACATGGATCGGTGTTGCTCGTTCCAACAATGATAGTGCTCGGATAGATCTTTCTAACGAGCTATCATACGCGTCAAACGGAGATCGTATGCCAAAGTTACGACCCCGGGAAATTGATGTACCAATTTACCCAGAACGGGGCCCACAATTTGGCGTTTCATCTTCTAAGGGTAGGTTTTGGAATGTGAAGGGTTTTCCATTGTTTCTTAATAATAAATAGGCCTTCGAGCCTCATTGTAACATAAGTTCGGAACAGTTCAGAGACATGTAGCCGCACATCTCTTCTCGGAGATAAGCTACCATCGTCCTAGCTGGTTTATTTCCAATTCTGGTTGTAAGCATATTTCGGTATTTTCCATTAATGAAATGAAGTGTTATTTCCGCTGCATCTATTTATTCATGGTTATCGCATCTCTGTATTTATGGTTATCTCTGTAATCTATTGTGTTCCTGTTTAAATCCGGATCAGTGGTATCAAAGCGGTCTGCTTTTTCTCGATTTTTCTTTGCATGTCCCCGACGAGGTCAGGATATAAGGAGTTAGGGCTTGAACTGGTCGAACCTTTGCAAGCCAGCCTCGCAAATCCCGACGGCCTCCCATGGCGGATGATAAGAAAGACGAGGGGGCAGGAGATCCTATCAAATTCTTGCTCGAAGAAGCACTCGAGCGGCAAAGGAACGCGATGATGGATAGCTTTGCGCAGATCCTTCAGCGGCTACCTAGAGGTGACGCATCGGCTTCCAGCAGCGACTCTGGAAACGCCAGGCCCTTTAAGGTACAAGTTAATTTCGAAATCCCC
>APFE031213851.1:33499-56841 GCA_000404065.3 Pinus taeda
AGGCCGACACCTACGTACTAGTAAACATATCAGCTAGTACAAGAGCTAGGGGGTTGTAGCTCCCTTCCAGTAGAAACTGGAGAACGAGAGAAGGTTGTAACCTTCTGCAGGTAGAAGCCTGCGTACTAGTATAAGACTGCACTAGTACAAAAAGTGTAAACATAATTTTTCTCATTATTAAAAGAAGACAAAGACAACAGTAGCAGGTGGTTTTCACCCACATTGGGTTTCCACCTTATATCTTGGTGTTCCTGTGTGTTGCTTGTGTGTGATGCTTTATTCTGCTTTAACTGCACTGTCTAATGAATTCTTGATATACTGATTAAAGTTCAATACATGATAATTTGGGTAAATCAAAAGATCTCTACATATACGCTGGTTGCATTAAGTACAGTTGCGTATACATGCTAGTTCACTGAATTGAAGTAGCGTATACAAATCAGTTTTGAAAATTTAATTATTGATCTGATAATACTGGTTCACCCCCCCTCTCAGTATTATTTCCAACAATGCATTATTAGGACAACCATACTTTTGATATCCTAGATGACCTAAATATAGCTTAACATGAAATTCCCTGAAGAAAATATTCTTGAGTTTGTTGTTGTCTGGTACATAGATCCTATCCCTAAATTTGACCAAACCATCTATCGTAAGATGATGATCCACATCATGTTCACCTGTACCCTACTACTATGAACTATGATTAACCTCCCTGTACCTATAATCCTATTGTCCTACTTGTAAGATCTGATCCTATAAATTTGTCCCATAAGAACTCATAGCTGCTATGTGATTTACCTACACTCTTCTTCTAAGCGCATCTGCAACCCTATTCTCTTTACCCTTGATGTACCTTCTCTCAAAGTCAAACTCACTGAGCATAGTTGTTACATAGTATTTTGTCACACTTCTCGTCCCATATCCTGAAGCATCAAAATGACGAAAACTATCAAAGTTTACTCACCATGAAACACATACAAAAAAATCCTTGAAGAATAGAAGAAGAGTTGCCTTGAGATAATTCTAGAGAAATTTTCCTGAAACCCTAGTTTTAAGGATCAATGCGCTTTGTGCCAATGCTGGCCCATGATGATGGCTTATTGCAACATGTTGACCTAGCGCTGCTAGCATGAATTTTGATATGAAAACCCACACTGAACTTTTTTTGCTAGTCTTTCCTAAAGTGGAGGAGAAGCTTTGCCTGCTAGAATCTTCGAGAACAATGAGCTGGATTTTGTTGGATAAAGATATGGTCGAGATCTGTTATTTTGAGTCCTTGATCCTTCCTTTAGGGATCTTCCCCTTGATATGTGGACCTTCTTCCCTATTTTGTGGATCCCTAACTCCCTCTCCCTTCCATCCCCAATTGGTTGGTCATTTCTTGCCTGTATTCCTATGCTGAAACTATGCCCAAATGTTGCCCATATAACTATGGAGAAGGAGTGCTTGAATGGTCTTGGATTGGACTTGGAATTGCACTACAAAGGAGGTCTCCAACATCAAGGAAATGGTTGTATGCTTCCATTTTTGATTCATTAATAAATACATCTGGTGTTTACTTTCCATAAGTGTATAAATATTTATTCCTTCAGAATGATGCTCCTTGATCTATCATGTAGTTTATCTTTGAATTATACTATGTGTGCTCTTGTATATTTTGTTGTCTTTTGATCTCTCTGGCAGGTATTTGGACATAAGGAATAGCGTGGAGTGAGCCTGGAAGCTAAGGGATCGATATCATCATCAAAATTTTAGTGCTTAGCATCAGAGTGAGGTAGGTTTCTCTCTCTCACTTTGCATTTTTCAACATAAAATAGGAAAGCCTATACTATTTTGTTTGGTTTGTTGCTAGATTCTCTCATAGGACTAGAGAAACCGCTTCTGTTCGTAGAAGGGATTGTCTTCACAACATTAACCAACCACCTAGGTTCCCTGACATTTAGATTAGTTTGGACAAACATATATCTCTTCCCACTGTGATCTCTCATCAACACAAACATCCTACCAAGAAGATAGTGCCTCCACACCTTCAATGCATGAATGGTCCCTACCAACTAAAGATCATATGTCACATAGTTTTGCTCATGCTCATTCAGTTTCCTTGATTCATAGCATACATATTCCCTTCCTTCATCAGGACACCACCAAGTCCTCTCTTGCAAGCATCTCTACATAACACAAACTCTTTATTCAGATCTGTAATCTTCAGAACTAGAGCTTTTGTCAACAAATGCTTCAACTATTCAAAGCTAGCTGCACATTCCTCTATCCATTCAAATGTCTTCCATTTTCATTGCAAATATGTGATAGGATAGGTAATCGATGAGAAGTTCCTGATGAACTTCCTGTAGTAACCTGTTAACCTGATGAATGATCTGACCTCATGGACATTTCTAGGAGCTTCCCATTCCATGATATCTCCGATCTTTTCTAGATCCATTGTTGCCCCTTGCTTAGAAACAACATGTCCCAAGTATTGTACATATGTCTCAAAGAAACTTCATTACTAGGCCTTGCATACAACTAATTCTCTTTTAGCAATCTCAATACAACTGATAAGTGTTTGACATGTTCTTCCTCATTCTTAGAATATATCAATATATCATCAATGAATATAATCACAAAGTTGTATAGATAAGGACACAACACCCTATTCACCAAACACATGAAAGTAGATAGAGCATTAGTTAGACCAAAAGGAACTACAACAAACTCATAATTCCCATACCTGGTCTGGCAATCAGTCTTGTAGATGTCCTCTTCTTTGATGCATACCGGATGATATCGTGACGTCAAATCGATCTTCAAGAACATCGTTTCTCCCTTAAATTGATCAAACAAGTCCTCAATCCTAGGTGACATATACCTGTTCTTAATGGTTACCTTGTTCAACTACCTGTAATCAATGCATAACCTGATGGTACCATCCTTCTTCTTCACAACATTGGTGCACCCTAAGGTGACACACTTGGCCTGATATATCCTTTGTCCAACATTTCCGTCAACTGCAACTTCAGTTCCACTAACTCTAGTGTGCTCATCCTCTATGGTGTCTTTGGTGTTGGTGTTGCCCCTGGTACCAAATCAATAAAAAATTCCACCTCCCTATGAGACAGAAACTCTAAAATATTTGTTGGGAACACATCCTGAAAATGTTACAAGACTTGGTCCCTCTTCAAGACTTCTTCGTCCTCAACATCCTTACCTTTGTCACTGGAAATATGAACTACAAATAATACACACCCTTTCCTGTGACTATGCTTTTCCTGCACAATTGTAACCATTCTAACTGATGTTTCCTTCTTACTGGGTAACATTATTTATTCTCCATTTTCATCCAAGAACTCAATAGCCTTCTCATAACAATCCACCTTAGTCCTGTGAAGATACAATCAATCCATACCTGGAAGCATACTGTATGATCCTAATGGAAGTACATTCATATGTGTTGATTTAGAAATTCCATTCAACCCAAATGAAAAACCTCTTACCTAATGATGAACTCTTTTCTTAGTACCTATAGCTAACTTCACCAACCAAGATTCTGGATGCAGTTCTTTTCTCAAACCACACTTATCAACTAGGTCAGGGTTAACATAACTATAATTAGATCTAGGGTCTATCAAAATAGAAACAACTTGATCACAAAGCTTACCATCCATCTCAATAATATATTCTTGGTGATTTGCCTGCCTGTTATCCAATGCTGCATAGATCCAAGGAATGCTCTGCCTAACATCCCCAACTGTCTGCACCTCCTTACCACTGTATATTTGAGGCCTACCACCCTATTATGACGGAAAATCCTTCTTGATATGGTACTTGCCACATATCCAACATTGCAACTATCTCCAACCATCACCTTTGTTTTTCTACTCTCCAGGATGTGACCTATGTCCCTTCTCAACTGCATTAAACTTCTTGTAAGGAGAAACATTTTCTTTGTCACCTGCATATTGAGGTATTTTTCGCTTTGGTGGCCATTTACCCCTAGTATTTTCATTCCCTTTCTAACCTTGCGTAGATTTGGTATTACTCTTTGATTTCTCATAACAGTGCTTCAACTTCCCAATTACTTTTTCGAGCGATTGAGGCTCATCATACTCATTATGATGCTTAAATTCTAATAGTAATCCACTGAGAAATATGTGAACTTTGGCTTTGTCATCCTTAATATACATTACATACCTCAATAAGTCTGAGAACTTAGTCATGTACTCCTCATTTGTCATCGATCCCATCTTTAGCTCATATAACTCCTTAGATTTATTGTCATAGTACCTCTCTCACAAGTAATTCTTCCTAAAGAGTCTATTGAATTCATGCCAACTTAACTCCTTTGTACTGATGTATCTAACCCGCTTCATATCTCCCCACCAAATGTTTGATTTCCCTTTAAGACTGAAAATAGCTATTATGGCATTCATGTTCTTTGTGTAATCATGCAACTCAAAGAATTTCTTCATCCCAAGCAACCATGCCTCTGCATCTTCTAGTTTCTTTAGCTCTCCATTAAATGTAGGTCATTTGGATTTCTTGAAATCATCCGGTAAATATCTCTTGTCATTCCTCCTGCAAGGATGATAGCGAGGATTACTGTGATACATGTTTGAACCAGAAATAGAGTAGAACCCATGTCCACTACCTTTCATATCAAGTGTATCCAAGAACCTGCCATCTCTAACCGTGTCATATCTATCTGGCCTATGACCACCATGAGACCTACTGCCATACGCCCCATTAGTCCTTTCCTCTTGTCCATAATTGATCTATGGTTTTCCATGTATATGCAAGTCTAACAAGCTATGAAGGATGACTGCATTGACCTCTGCTTGTTTCTCGTGTACCTTAGAAAGTCTCTCGTGTGACTGAATGATCCTGTCATTATCTGCTTTGCAACTTCTTATCTCCGCCTTCATGCTTCTCAATGTGTCTGCTATGTCCAGAGAGTACTCATCTCTTGGCTGCTCATCTGATCTATAGGAGGAGTATCATGAACTGTAATCCACCATTTTTCTAATCATATTTGAACTTCTTATTCCTGCAAGTATACCATGTCATCTAAACCAAAATATAAACATAATCAACATACCTCAGTGAAGTTCAAGGGAGGCTATCGCGTCTGCAAAATCAGTCCATATTAGCACGATACATGTATAATCATAATCACATCGATATATCGACCTCATGCATGACAATAACAACTGCATACCATGACCTCATGCACGAAAACCATAAGCATGATAATGCATGCATAACAACCACATAGACAACTAACATGCATGTATCACAAACACATTCCAGCCATTCATTCCAAGTATTGAACCATGCTTTGATACCAATCTGTAAACACCCCTCCCATATCTACTCACTTTCACCAGCCTGCCAGGGTAAACATGATTTGAGGGTTACTATAACATGACTCAACCTCCTAAGTACAATTAAGGAATTGGAATCGACAACCCAAAACTTTACTAACTTCCCTTAGGAGCTACAAGACTCCCAAGAGCTAAACCACCCATCCATGTGCCCAAAACTTGAGTCAAATTACTTTTTCACTAACCTAAACTCCCAGTTGCATGCATAAGCCTGCATACATGTGACTGTAGGCCTCTTGTTGCATGCATAAGCCTGCAAGGGAGCGAATGCAATCTCAATTTTCCATTTTTGTGCCCGCAACTGCGGAATTTGTGCCACCTTTTTAGGGATAGACTCCATATCATTGTCAAAAACTTGATGAAACTTTCGAAAACAAGAAATGACACAAAGGAAAAGCCTCTAACACAAATATTGATCAAGGAATTGACCTAACCAGGCCTAACCATGAAAAACGTCTTGTGAAACACATTGAGAACATGTAATCTACAGGTCATGAATGCATATCTGAACATAAGGGTCCGATTCTTATCTAAGAATCACCAAGAATGTCTAATGACCTCCCAGAATAGCTGTAATAACATCTATTAGGTCATGGATTCAATAGCCATTAATTTACCAATCAAAACACGATAAGAGCCATAACTAGAATCTGTCATGAAGCCATGCTTATAACAAAAATATAAACATAATAATAACAATGATAGAACATCCATCAAAATCACATAATAACAAGTATAAATACCTATGAAATACAAGAGGAAAGGAGCTCTTATTAACATATGCAAAATCCAACCAAGTCAGGGACTTCCACGTATCACCCGACCACCCGACCATATATTAGGTTGAACCAAATATTTCTTTTAGCCAATCACCCCTGTTCCATATTCCAAGCATGAATGTGGGACTCACAACCAAACAACCAAGGCTTCCTCAACCCTTAACATAATCTCACCAAAACCAGTCAGAGGAATCCTAGGCCCGAAATCCTCACCTATGCAACCAGTCTTTACCGCAATCCCTCCGTTTGATCAAGGTGGATGTTGGTGGCAACCCGCCTATCCCAATTGGATGCCCACCACTGTCACTTTTAGTTTCATCTGTTTGCTTGATTGTAGCATAATTTATTTTTTTGGGCAGTTTGTTTGGTCCTGGACTTCCAGAGTTGTTTTGAGGCCCTAAACGACATTTTTTTGGCAAAATTTCTTTAGTGATTGCAAAGGCAATCACGTCACCAACTGTAGCCCTTGGAGAGATATTTCCAAAAAACTATCATACACGTCAAGCAAAGGTAATATGACCAAGTTATGAGCCCTAGCAATTGGCTGCCCAACTAACCCCAACGGGGCCCATAAACTCTTGGTGTTACATCTCCTTGGGTTAGGGTTTTGGTTGTTTAGGGTTTTCTCTTATTGTTCAATGATAAAAAGGCCCTTGAGCCTCATTGTAACTTAGTTAAGAGGCATGTAGTCATGACATCTCTTCTTAGAGATAAGTTACCATCGCCCGAGCTATCTTATTTCCATTCTGTTTGTAAGCATAGTTTAGTATTTTTCTATTTGTTATCTCAAAACCATACCCTGATAGGCTGCTGATCAGGAAGACTTTGAGTAACTATTTCAAACCAATCTTTTAGCCGAGGCTTAGCCCTCAACCTGAGAGGGCTCTCTCACTGGGTCAAAGATTTTAATTGGAAGATTAGATGGCTAACTCTATGGAAAATTCAAACAAAAGTTGTATAAATGGTTGAAATACCAATCAACAAACATCTATTGGGCTATGGAGTCAAAGCATGTTTTAGTACAACAACAAGATCATATTAACATGGAAGTCAGGGCATAAAGGGTCTTAATATATCAACAAAACAGAGGCATAGTGCAAGGAACACAATTTATAAACACATGAAGAAGTTAGAGCATTGTCAATGAATTCTAAGTAACATGTGTTTATACCACTGCAAGTAAGTAAATGAAGAAATCCATGAGAAAATAAAACATTAAAAACCCTCTCTGAATCCTGAGTAGTGAAGCCAATATCTCTGTATTAACATGAAAACATACAGTCTGCTACAATAACACACTGTGCTTGTTTCTTTTGAAAATTGCCAACCCTAAGGAATTCCACCTCTTGTCTTTTATAGATTTATCATTACAATCTTGGATTCCCTGATCCAACTTGAGAGGAATTCGAATTTCCTAGCTTGAAACCTATTCATACCTAAAACAAACTATTAATTACAAGTAACATTTAACTGACTGTCTTAGAGTCCTAATACAATTAGGAGTATAACTCATTATTATGATAACAACAACCTAATCTAGGAATTAAATTCGATGCTTGACAGCTGCTCCTCCTTAACTTCGACCTTGGTAATTTCCATAACCCTCCTGCTGGCCTTTAATATCTTCTCCTTTATCTGCCCTGAAAACTAGGAATATGTCCCGTGCACTATAGCCTTGGTCTTCAATGATGTTCCTCGAATCTTCTGATGACAAAACTAGCCTCTTTAATCACGAACATATGTTAAGTTAGCCATAGAACCCTACTCTTTCCTTTGTGCAAAAATTAAACTCCTTGAAGGTGCATGAAGTAGGTCAATCTGGATGTTCTACAAAACTGATTGTTGTTTTTGTAGCGTAGAACTTTACTTTTCTATATATCCTTTATCCTTTGAGTTTTTTCCTTGCTTAAGCTTTAAACTTTCATAAGTGACCTCCTCACATTCTCCAACAACATCATTCTCCAAAAAATAACCGCTTCTTTCCTTTGAGAATTGATCAAAACATCAAAACTGCACCTACAACATTTTCCTAGCGCACTACGAAACTGCTGTGTATGTCACCTACAACAGTTTCATAGCGCGCTACGAAGCTGCTGTGTGAATCAATTTACACAATTTTCAACCAATTTTTTTTTTTCGAAGGATTATTTACAATTGTTCCATTAGGTACATATGCCATATATACTTAACATTCCCCATCCTTGAGAAATCTTCAAAAATTAATGTCTTTGTTTCAACCAAAATTGTATTAGGGTTTGGTCACTTACTGCCCTGTTCATTTGTGCTGAGGCTGACCTCCAGACTTGCTCAGCTGAATTTCAAGGTCTTCAATTTGTCTTTTCATCCTCTTGATATTAGTTCTTAGTCTGCCATTGATCCATCTTACATACCTTGCCTCCGTGATTGCAGGGACAGTCTAGGTAAAGTATTGAGCCTTTCTGCTAACTACTTGAGGTTTTGAAGCTTTTTTAGCTTCCCATAGAGCTTTCATTCTGTTGAAATTTGCCTTCTTAGCTACATGTTTCCTTGCCCCTTTCTTAAGTTTAGCAATCTCAAGATTGGCAAGTTTCAATTTCTTCTTAACTTCCTCATAGCTATTTTCTTCTTCTTGAGTATTGACCACTCTGTTTCTGTCATCTTCGTGCATGGGTGATGGTGGAGCTACGAGCTCTTCACGAAAACCTGATATCTCCTCTGTTTCATCTACCTTCGGCTCTACCTCTTGTACCCTTTTTGACCACCTAGTTACAGGCCTTCTAGGCTTGAAGACAAATTCTAAAACATGATCATCAAACTATAATTTTTTGGAGGATTTCATCTTTTTTGACTTGCCCTTACCTAATGCAATGGAGTTTGCTTGGACTAGAGGGGACTCTTCAATGTCAATAGCCTGAAGAAGATCATTCAAACTAACCTTTGAGACTGGGATTTCACCAGTGACCACTGTTTTACCCTTTTCTTTGGCTATTTGACTTCTAGTTACCCTTCTTTGGACTGTTTCACTAATGGACTTCTCTTGTGCTGTTTCCTTAATTTGAACTTTCTTCTTCTGTGAATGCTGAGGAGTATCTTAAACTATCATTGGTGTTTCAATTACTAGTTCCTTAACTCACTTTCTAGCCTTTAGTTTAACAAACCTGCTTGAACTTGATGCTGCAAGGTAACTAGTCTCTGGTGATGATATTTATTTAGCCCTAGAGCTAAGCCCTGTTTCAACTCTAAAACCAGATATAAAGAGAAATGCAGACCAATCTCTATCTACCTTCTCAAGTTCATGCAAGACAATTAATTTAACCAAACCACGATGGAACAATGAAGTTTCACATGCCTCTTTCTTCAATTGTAATTTTATCAGACATCTTGCCTAAACTTTGAAACAGAAAGAAAGGTAGATCTAGAGAGATAATCCCAGTGAAATGCAATAGGAGTTTGAAATGATAAGAATACACCTCGTGGTATCTTCCTTCACAAGTGAAGTACCTTTGTATGCATGAGAGTAGGTTGGCATATGTACCTTTGACGTAAGCCCTTAGCACTGCTTTAGTTAAATTTGTGTCTACAAATTCTAGCTTCAAGAATATCTTGCAGGGTGCCATTTCAAACTTGGAATTCTTAAACCACCTTTCTTGACCTCTAGGAATTTATGTCACTAAAGATATAACTTCAGGAGAAATTTGCAAATCTAAAACTCCAACCTTTGTATGTGAACCTGTGAAATTTAGAGCAAATTCCTTGGTCATATGGTTATGTCCTCCCTGTAGTTTCTCACAAAACCTCCAGCAACCTGCATTTTTGAAGGCTTCTTCAACTGACTTATCTTTCGTGAGAGCATTTAAGCCTTTAGGTTCCATTCTCAAACATCGACCTGACCTGTGATTTATTCTTTCTTCTGACATTTTTCCTTTGAAATCCCTGTAGACAGAAAACCTGGAAGAAAACTGCCTCGCTTAATTCAGGAACTACCTCGCTTGATTTGATGAAGAATTGCCTCACTTGAACCCTCCAAAAGAACTCTGGTTTCTGCTCACCATGGGCTTGTTTACTCGGACCAAGAACAACATCGAGTGTCTCTTGCATGAATATGACCAAGATCAACACGAATATGACCAAGATCAACTAACCTTTTTTTGAAATTTAAAATGACTAATGACAAATGAACCCTAATAAATCTAATGATGGATATGAATGGTTGCATGTGAGAGGAAAGGTTCATGGACTGACACCTGATGATGAAGATTTTAACTGATTCTAGTGGATTTGACAGCTAGACATGATTGATCACGAATCCTCGATTTCATAGTGCGTCTAGTGTAAATTCGGGGTTTTGCGCTACAAAAACGACTAGCTATGAATCCCCGATTTCATAGCGCATGTAGTGTAATTTCAGGGCTTTGCGCTAAGAAAATGCCTAGACAGTTTCATAGCGCGTTCAAATTTTTGAAATGACCAGACACATGAAACTTAAAACATGATATGGGATCCATAAGGGGCAAAGCAAGGTTGTTGAAATTTATTTGATGATGGAAATGAGACTCTAACCCTATGACTTAGACTCTAAAAACATAAAAATGACTTGACCATGTCTAACACAAAAACTTAGGAACCATGTGGGTTGTCGAAATTTTTTTAAAAACTTTTACAGTGATAACACTATCAATGAAATGAAGTGTTTTTCTGCTGCATCTTTGTGTTTATTATTATATCTGTAAGTTGTTTCCTTCCTGATTAAATCTGGATCAATGGTATCAGAGCGGTCTACTCTTTCTCTGTTTTTCTTTGCATGTCCCCAACGAGGTCAGGGTATAGGAGTTAGGGCTTGATCTGGTTGAACCGTTGCAGGATCAACCTCGTAAACCCTGATGACCTCCCATGGCGGAAGAAAATAAAGATGAGGGGGCAGAAGATCCTTTCAAATTATTGCTCGAGGAAGCCCTCGAGCGATAGAGGGATGCGATGATGGATATATTTGCCCAGATCCTTCGACGATTACCCACTGGCGATGCATCTTCATCCAACAGCGACTCTGGAGGAACCACTCCTTTTAATGTACAAGTTAACTTCGATATTCCCATATTCGAAGGCTTGATAAATGAAAATGCCATAGATAAATGGTTAAATCTATTGGAAGGATATTTTCTAGTTCATGACTTTTCCAATCGGGAAAAGATTACATTTTCACTTCTCAAAGCCGCCCCACACGTCAAGCACTGGTGGGGAACCTACTGTGAACAAAAGGATGAGAGTGAACCCTCGTTGTTTTCAGCCGCACCCACTTGGAATTTGTTCTGGGACTACATCAAGGAGCAATACTACCCTGTCAGGAGCTATGAGGATAAATACATAAATTGGACTACGCTGCGACATGGAAATGACCGATACGTGCCAGAGTTTACCAATGTTTTTCATACCCTTTGCACGAAGTTCGGTATCAAGGATTCTGAGAAACATTTGGTAATTAAGTACCGCAGTTTCCTACACAGGTACATCTAGGATTAGATGGAGTTCCTGGACATCTCCTCACTTGGAACTGCTTATCAATATGCTGTCAAGATCGAGAAGAATTTTAAACAAAAGAAGCGAGACTTTGGATATGTGAATCTGAAGCAAGGGTAAGGTGCCCCCAAACTGCAAAACCAAGGACAAAGCCAAGGTAGGGTGACCCAAGGCAACCCGTCGAAGCTGCCAGAAAAGAATAGCACCAAAAAGTTAAATAAGGACAGAGGAAAGTGGTGTGATGTCCATAAGAGCCACTCTCACAACACAAGTGAGTGTTAGGCCAAGCAGTCATTGGTGGCCGAGTTGAAGGCTTCAGAATCAGATGCATGTTTGGACCCTGAGTCAGAACCCGACAAGAGGAATAACAAAGGGAAGTAGATTATTGATGTGGAGCCCTGCGCCACTGTTGCCACCACCAAGATCCAAAAGAATGAGCCCGAAGATCCAAAGGAGGGGGAGCATCTCTTCCACTCACAGATGTTGGTGAAGGGTTTGCTATTGCAATTCATTGTCAGTAGTGGGAGCCAAAAGAACCTCATTTCAGTAGAGGTCGTGAAGCGGTTGGGTCTACCGACACCACACCCACAGCCTTATAGTATTGCGTGGCTTCACCAAGGACGATATCTTCGAGTCAGCCAGGAGTGCCGCCTTCCCCACAACATCAAGGCCTTCATAGATGAGGTATTGTGTGATGTTGCTCCTCTTGACGTTTGTGATGTATAATTAGGAAAACAATACTTATGGAAGCGACATGTTGTATATGAGTCTAGACCTTACTTCGTTATTATTTCTTTGGGTAATACATTATACAGGATACTGGAGGTAGCCCCACCTACCGCCACCTCTTTGATATCTACTAAGAAATGCAGTAAGATCATCTCCTAGACTAGGAAATTTATTTTCTTTTTGGTTCTCTCACAAAGTAAGGGGAAGATCGTAGCCACATCCATGGCCCCAAGGAAGGGTTCCTCCATGTAGCAGAAGTAGGTGGATACAGTCATGAAAAAATATAGGGACATCTTCTCCTCATCCACAGGGGTACTGTTGCACTATTAGGTCAAGCATTCGTTCGATATGACTCCCAGACAACCTCTACCCAAAGGGCCGATATATCCCCACTCCATTGTGGAAAATGATAAGTACAAGCAGCAACATGATCAACATCGGGTGCCACACAAGTCTCAGGTGGGCGACAAAGTCTGGTTTCATTTGTAGAAAGAACACCTTACAAGAGCCCATCAGAAGCTCAGACAACTCCGATATGGTCCTTACACCATTACCAAGGTTGTGGGAAACAATGCTTTGGAGAATAACATTCCCTCATTCCTTGGCTTGCACTGTCCATGCTTCCCACCATTACTAGACACATCAGATATTGCAGAAGGTCTCACCAGGGAGCAAGTTCAGGAGAAGTTTCCCCATGTCATGGAGGCACTCAATGCAATGGGGACCATTGCTTCCTAATGGGGGAGGAATGATCTAGGTGGATATTGGTGGCCACCCACCTATCCCACTTGGACCCCCACCACTGTCTCTGTCAGTTTCATATGTTTCCTTAATTGTAGCACAATTTACTATTTTTGGCAGTTTTTTGGGTCCTGAATTTCTGGAGCCATTTTGAGGCCCTAAACGATGATTTTTAAGAAAAATTTATTTAGTGATTACTATGGAAATCACATCAGCCATTTTAGTCCTCGGAGAGATCTTTCTAATGAAGTATCATACGCGTCAAACAAATATCATATGACCAAGTTACGACCCCGGGAAGTTGGTTTCCCAACTAACCCCAAGAGGGCCCATAAACCCTTGGTGTTACATCTCCTCGGGTTAAGGTTTTCATTGTTTAGGGTTTTCTCTTATTGTTCAATAATAAAGAGGCCCTTGAGCCTCATTGTAACTCAGTTTAGAGGCATGTAGTCGCCACATCTCTTCTCAAAGATAAGCTATCATCGCCCGAGCTATATTATTTCCATTCTGTTTGTAAGCATAGTTCAATATTTTTCTATCAATGAAATGAAGTGTTTGTCTGCTACATCTCCGTGTTTATGATTATATCTATAAGTTTTTGCGTTCTTGTTTAAATCTGGATCACCATTATCGGTAAAGGGATTCATAGGCCCAACTACAAGCATACACTACCAGGCTTTATTGCAACCCCGCCAAAACCAGTTAAGAGATCACTAGGCCCTAAATAAGATTGGATGCCTCCATATTTCTTCATCAATACCTTAATATAATTTTCCATCTCCACCCTCAAGCTTTATCGCAATCCCACCATTACCGGTCAAGGGATTCCTAAGCCCTTGGTGTTACACAATATTTTGTCACACTTCTCGTCCCATATCTTGAAGTGTAAAAATAATGAAAAATTTTAAAGTGTGCTCACCATGAAACACATACAGAAACATCCCTGAAGAATGGAAGAAGAGCTGCCCATAGAGAATTATGGAGAAATTTGCCTGAAACCCTAGTTTTCAGGATCAACGCGCTTTGCACCACTGCTGGCCTGTGCTGTGTCTTGTTGCAACATATTTGCCTAGCGTTGCTAGCATGACTTTTGATATGAAAACCCACGCCGAACCTCTTCTGGCAGTCTTTCCTAAAGTGGAGGATAAGTTTCGCCTGCTAGAATATTCGAGAACATTGATTTGCATGTTGTTGGATAGAGATATGGTCGAGCTCTCCCATTTTGAGTCCTTGATCCCACCTGTTGTAACATGATTAGTTTTGATAATTTAAATTTAATGATATAATAGGTTTTAGTAGTTTAGAAATAATAAATGGGTCTGCAAGAGTAAATGCACCCTCAAAATGTAAATTTAAGTCTCATTAGCTGGTTGATTTAGTTAATCATGCATTTAAAAATGATTAAATGATTTAATAAAGTAAATTCAAACATGGTTTACAAACATCCGAGAACGAATTTTCAAAAATGGAAAGAGGTTTTTGTTGATAAAATCCTCATGTACAAAAACCTCTCTCATTTTTCTAAAATATATTATGTTTTGGAAGATGCTAATGATTTTCTAAAGGAATATTTTCCAGAAATTTCCTGTTTCAGTCACCTTTTGGAAGAACATATTGTGGATAATACGAAATTAATTGTGGTAAATTGGAGGAGGTTTTTGTTCCTGAGGTTCTAATATAAAAAAGCCTCTCTCATTGTTGTAACAGAGGTTATGGTTTGGCAGCTTCAGATGAATCTTTGCAGGCATGTTTTCCTTAATTTCCCTGTTTTTAGTCAATGTTTTCAAATGCGGTTTCCGAGCAAGTGGAAATGAATTTTCAAAATATGAAAGAATTTTTGTTGGAAACATCATGATTTAAAAAAACCTCTCTCACTTTTCTAACAATTGTTATGGTTTGGGAGAAACAAAGGTATTACAGGACCCTATGTTTAAGAATTTTGGGAGGAAAAAGCTCAAAGACAGTTAGTGACTTGGAGGAAAAATCATCAAATATGAGTTTCAATCAAATTCGAATTGCTCCTTTATCAACAGAAATCCTCAAAGATAGTACCAAAAATCTTCAAATAGTTTTAGTTAATTTGTGTTCTACTTTTGTAATACAGTTTTCAGATATTTGTAATAGCTCTTGATTTTTTTATCAAGATATTTTGTGAGGAAATTGTATAAATACTTCATCAATTGAAGTAATATGTGTGGTCTTTTGATGCCAGGGCTCTTCAAATTTGTAATAGCTTCTATTATAGGATTTCTAATGAAAGCTTTCTGGCTCTAGTTTGACAGAATTTTGTGTTTTCTAGTATGTTTTTCTAATGTTTCATATCTTATTGCTACACTCTTCAAAGCATTTATAGGAAAGTATGGGTGAGTGTAGATTGAGTATCAATTTATTCTTAAATCCCCTGCTTAATCATAGCCATTAAAAGAGATCAGCTTACGGGACTATCTGTCTGCAATAGCTCCTCTTAGAATTTGTTTCAGTTTGGCCTCTTGAATACTCTGAATATGTTATGTTGGGCTATAAAAATCTTCTACACGCATCCACATTTCCCTAGTTGTTAAGTAGTATGTCTGAGTCCTCAATTATTAGGAATCTCATTATATTATTCTATCATAATCCTTGAAAGGCTCAGTTATTCTGTCAGGCTGGAAGCTGACACATTTAGAAGCGACCCTGTGAGAGAGGCCTTTAATCATGAATAGGGATTGTCATTAATCGCCAACCACCCCCAATTAAAACCATAAATCTGGCCATTGTGCTTCAAAGGTTGTTGTTCAGTGACAGGTGAACAACGTTAAACAAAGACTCGTAACCACTGAGGGAGCCTCCTCTGGTTCAAGGGCCAGCTTGAACCTAAAGGCTGGTTGAGTTGGTTTCTTGGCGTAGTTTTTGCAGCCCAGGACTGCCTATGGGAAACAGGTACAACATCTGGTGCGATTATCAGGGATTGAAGTAAGGAAGATATATTTCTCCAAGGAACGATGAAGATTAGATCTATTCCTTGCTGGTGAGCAAGGAGTAGGCATTTAGTATTAGTTGCATTTCTTTCACCTGGCAATCCACTTTGTCATATGGCGATTACAATGGGTAACCGATCCCACTGTTTCAAAATTTCAGCCGCCTTTACTACTATGCAAGGTTCATTGATAATTGCAATCAATAGTATATTACTCTCCCTCTCAGCCATGGTCAGAAATCTAAAATGTCTACGCAAGATGCAACTGTTAAAGTACACATGTTAGTATAAGTTTTCCATGGGATTTCATGTTCATATTGTATATATTCTTCAGATTTTTTGTTGCTGGCAATGTGGTTTTTCAATAAAACCACTCTACACTTGGTTACATTGGAAAGCAGATTACACCTAACAGTGTAAAGTTTTTTCAGTTCAGTCAGATAGAAGTGTGGGGATTGAATATATATTATGAGTTTTAGTATGCAGTAGATCAACGTGTTCGTTGTTTATGAGTGGTGTAATTTGAAGAGTATATGATAGAACAACTTATATTTTCAGTCTCTATAAAGTTTTAGTTTTCAGATTTCGGCATGAAAGAGTATCCGAATTAGTGTAGGCATATGGTTGCATTTGACAGTTGCAGGTTGCAGTGTGCAGTAGCAGAGTATTCAAATGACAACATTGATCCATGGGGATTGGCTGTATTTATACAGAAGATGGAAAATAAGTGGTTGATGGTTTTACGGTATGACTCCATGCCCAACACTAAAGGCAACTAGTCTACTAGTTCTCTGCATCCCATAGGGGGAAGCAGTCCCCATTATAGCCGATGTTGTAACATGATTAGTTTTGATAATTTAAATTTGCTGATATAATAGGTTTTAGTAATTTAGAAATAATAAATGGGTAACTACAAGAGTAAATGCACCCTCAAAATGTAAATTTAATTCTCATTAGCTGGTTGATTTAGTTAATCATGCATTTAAACATGATTAAATTATCTAATAAAGTAAATTAAAACATGGTTTACAAACAACTGAGAACGAATTTTCAAACACAAAAATAGGTTTTTGTTGATAAAATCCTCATGTACAAAAAACTCTCTCATGTTTCTAACAACTATTATGATTTGGGAGATGCTAATGATTGTTTAAAGGCATATTTTCCAGAAATTTCTTGTTTTAGTCACCTTTCTACAGAGAATATTGTGGATAATCAAAAATGGATTATGATAAAATGGAGGAGGTTTTTGTTCCTCATATTCTAATATACAAACACCTATCTCAGTTTTGTAACAAAGGTTATGTTTTGGCAGATTCAGATGAACCTTTGCAGGCATGTTTTCCCTAATTTTCTAGTTTTTAGCCAGTGTTTTCAAATGTGGTTTCCGAGGAGGTGGAAATGAATGTTCAAAATATGAAAGAGGTGTTAGTTTCCAACATAATCAATTACAAAAACCTCTCTCAGTTTTATAACAACAGTTATGGTTTGGGAGAAACAAAGGTATTACAGGACCCTATTTTTCAGAATTTCGGGAGGAAAAAGCTCAAAGACAGTTAGTGACTTGGAGGCCACCTCATCAAATATGAGTTTCAATCAAATTAGAATTGTTCTTCTTTATCAATAGAAATACTCAACGATAGTACCAGAACTCTTCAAAGAGTTTTAGTTACCTTTATTTGTGTTCTATTTTTGTAATACAATTTTCAGATATTTGTAATAGCTCTTGATATTTTTATCAAGATATTTTGTGAGGAAATTGTATAAATACTTCATCAATTGAAGTAATATGTGTGGGATTTTGATGCCAAGGCTCTTCAAATTTGTAATAGATTCTATTATAGGATTTATAATGAAAGCCTCCGGCTCCAGTTTGACATAATTTTGTGTTTTCTAGTATGTTTTTCTAGTGTTTCATATCTTATTTCTACACATGTTCAAAGCATTTATAGGAAAGTCTGGGTAAGTGTAGATTGAGTATCAATTTATTCTGAAATCCCCTGCAAAATCATAGCTATTAAAGGAGATCAAATTATTGGACTATTTGTCTGAAATAAATCCTCTTAGAATTGATTTCAGTTTGGCCTTCTTGAATACTCTGAATATGTTTTTTTGGGCTGTAGAAATCTTCTACATGCATCCAAATTTCCCTAGTTGTTAAGTAGTCTGTCTGACTCCTCAATTATTGGGAATCTCCTTATATTATTCTATCATAATGCTTGAAAGACTAAGGTATTCTGTCAGGCTGGAAGCTGACACATTCTGAAGGGACCCTGTGAGGGAGGCCTTTAATCATGAATAGGGATTGTCATTGATCTCCAACCACCCCCAATTAAAAGCATAAATTTTGCCATTGTGCTTCAAAAGTTGTTGTTCAGTGATAGGTGAACAATGTTAAACAAAACCTCATAACCATTGAGGTAGCCCCCTCTGGTTCAAGGGTCAGCTTGAACCTAAAGGCTGGTTGAGTTGGTTTCCTGTCGTAGTTTTTGCAGCCAAGGACTGCCTACGGGAAACAAGTACAACACTACCTTTAGGGATATTCCCCTTGAGATGTGGACCTTCCTACCTCTTTTTTGGATCCCTAAATCCCTCTCCCATTCCATAAATCAAGTCCCTTCCATCCCCAAATGGCTTGTCATTGCTTTCTTGCATTCTTATGCTGAAACTATGCCCAAATGCTACCTATCTAACTGAGGAGGAGTACTTGAATGGTCTTGGCTTGGCCTTGGAAATCCACTACAAAGGAGGTCTCCAACGTAAATGCAATGGTTGTATGCTTCCTTTTTTGATTCATTAATATATACATTTGGTGTTTACTTTCCATAAATCTCTAAATATTTATTCATTTAGCATGATGCTCCTTGATATGTCATGGAGTTTATGTTTGAATTATACTATGTATGCTCTTATATCTCTTGTTGTCTATTGATCTCTCTTGTAGGTATTTAGACGCAAGGAATAGCGAGGAGAGAGCCTAGAAGCTAAGGGATCGAGATCATTATCAAAGGTTGAACGCTTAGGATCTGAGTGAGGAAGGTTTCTCTCTCTCACTTTGCATTTTCAACATAAACTAGGAGAGTTTTGCACTAGTTTATCTGGTTTGTTGCTAGATCCTCTCATAGGACTAGAGAGATTGCTTTTATCCACAAAATGGATTTATCTTCACAACAAAATGGAGACTCTGCTAGGGGCATATAACCATTTCAATCTCTTTCTTTGATTTCGTATTTTGATCAGTTTGGCCAACCATTGAATTATCAGTCATTTTGAGCTTGTATAAGTCTACACCTTGAATGATCACAACTTTAGAGTTTTAGGTCTTTAATACTTGTTGAAATTATTGTTATTTTTTCCCATCTTTCTCGCCTAGTGCATTTTTTCCTAAAACAATCGCACTGCCAGCACGTTATTATTAATAACAGTCGTGCTGAAACACCTTTCAGCACGGGTTTGATTGTAACAGTCACGCTGATCCCAGAGAATTGAGAAATTTTAGGGTTTATTTCATAGTGTCGAGTGTGTCTTTACCTCTAAGGTCTTTCCTTGTCCTATATGCTTCGATTTGTTAGTGTTTTGACTGATTGTCTTGATTAATTTGTAAAATTTGTCTCATTGGATTTGAAGTTAGGTCTCATTGAGTCGTAGGGTTTTAGGTGAATTAGCCTTCTCTTGCTGCTTGTTGTGTCATTGAGATGCTAGTTTTGCTAATTGATCGAGTGTTGTTTTTGTGGAAATTGTTGAAAACATCATTTTTGCATTTGGTTTAGCTTGTCTTTCAAAATTTACTTTTCGTAAAAGTGCATTAGATTACTTGCATTGAAAAGTTGTTTTTTGAGATTCATCATTGAAACTTGATCACATTTTTTGGTGATTGAAAGCTAAAGAGTGCATTAGTTGCATTAAATAATTCAAAACAAAAAGAAAATCATAATTCATATAAGTGCATCTTAGTAAAAGTGAAAATCATTTTACTCTTGAAAACTTGCATTCAGGATAGTGGAAAGTGAAAAATCGTTTTTACTTTTTGGCATTGCATTTGGAAGACGAAAGTGAAAGTTAGTAGAAGGCATTTTGTTTGATGCATTATTGATTGAAACTTTTTCCCTTGATTAATCTAGCTTTCATCGAAATGGAAAGTTTTTCTTTTCTCATGATAGTTGCAGCATAGGAGTTCAGGTGACATCGTTTTGAGCCCCAAAACTGAAACATAATTCAAGATAAACATTAAAATTTACTGAATTAACCTAAGGAGCATTTGGAACTTAAAAAAAAACATTTAGAGGTCTAGCCTAGAGACGTGTTCCAGTGTCTATAAACCTGGAAGTTGTCATTATCTGCCAGCATTGTATCCCGGGGGTGATATCCTGTTCCACGTACGAAAGTATATAGGGTTGTTCTCAATACTTTTTGGTATATCAGAGGTGCTCCATGTATGGCTAGTATATGTGAACACTCTCGTCGAGCGGTTATGCATTAGATAATGCTAACATGGACTTGTGCTCCCCGTACCATTGCATATATATTGGTAGGCCCCACTAGGTTATTATCCTTTAGCCACAAGTAACCGAGTCAGCCGCCTTGTAGACGTGATACATCGAACACAATATTCGGGGAGATTGGCCGTCGTACGTTAAGTCCTTGGTTCCGCCAAGGTGTATATTGCGCTTCACATATACTTGATAAATGCTTTTTCATAGATTACCCCCTTTTTTTTGTTAAGTTCTAAAATAAATTAATTTACCACGGAAAAAACATCCTTCTTGTGGAAATAATCCTTAGTAGATCTTAGGTTGAGACTAATGGTAATAGTTCCTGAGTATACCAACCAAGGAAACCCCTTTGATGGGAATCCTAGTCCTTTTCCTTCTTTTGGAAATGATGGTGCTCCCTAATGGCAACATTGTCCCTTCTTGGGTTTACCATTGGTTTTCCAGTTTGGTTATTTTCAACACCTATGGTTCCGAATATCCAAAATGATCCTCAACCAATATCTCCTCTACCTGAGAAGTATCAACCTCTAGTTGATCTTAAAGTTGACCCTTTACCTTCTTCACCTCTTTGGTCTTCTTCCTCTTCGTTTGGTGAAAACCTGCAAGCTAGTAACCAGGGGGATAAGAAGAAGAAGAAAAGGAAGATTAAGAAGAAGAAAAATAAGAAAATGGCCAACCATGTAGTCATTGCTATCGATGCAGCTGACATTGAAAAATCTTCCAATCAGATCTAAAAAGTGAAATTCCATTGCATGCTATGTAAGGGTGACAAAATTCTTAGAGATTGTCCTAGTATTCCCAAGATATCAGAAGTGTGGTCCACAGGTTCCCATCAACCTTTGTCACCAACCTCTCGAGATCATGATGGTGATAAACCTTCAAATAGTGGTAGTAAAGCCCAGGGGAAAAAGGTAAAAGTTAAATTTCCTTGTTGGTTATGTGAAGGGAATCATCCTATTCACCTTTGTCCTTATATGGATGAAGTCTCTAACATGTTGGATAATCTTACATCTTCTCAACCTCGTCTTCCAACAGGTTATCAAAATCTTTCCCCTGATCCTCCACTATTTTATCAAGTGATTTCTCATAACTCATCTTTGGTCAATGCCACTCTCTCTGAATCTGAATCCCATGAGTCTATTCCCGACCAACCATTGGTCGAGAAAATAGTTAACCTGATTCTGCTTTCAGTCAATCATATCCATCTCATAGAGAGTGAAGTTTTCACTTATCAAGTTCTTCTGGTTTCTTCAGATTCCATAGAATTAGGGGGAAATCCTCCTATTCCCATGGTACAGGGGGGCGATCCTCCTATTCCCACGGCACAGGGAACTGATCCTCCCATTCCTGTAACACAAGAGGGTAATTCTCCCTTTCCGAGGGCACCCTCTCCAAGTAGTTTAGTCACTTTCTTTGATTGGAGTCGACTGGAAGGATATCGTCTTCCATCTTATGTGCCTTTCCAGATCATAGTACATGCTTATAATATGGTGGTATCTAGCACAGTCATAGATGAAGGTGCGTCTGTTAGTATTATGTCTTTGTTATGGAACCAACTCAAGAAAAATATAGAAAAGATAGATCAACGCCTTAGAATTCAGCCTCTTCGAGGGGGAAACCTCCTTTACATTACATAAATAAACAATTCTTGGATGATTCAAATGACATAACCTCCTTTCTAGATATAGGAGTCTAAGGAGTCACAATATAACCTAGCTGACCTAACAATAATAATATAAAGCCACAAAAATAACAATAGAGGGATTCTATGGGGCACAGTAATAAAAATATGGGGACAATAGGGGTACAATAATATTAATAAGGGATACAACTACAATAGTAATGGGGTAATCACTAGTATTATAGGGACCTATCATGTCCCTCTCCTTCAAAAAAAGTGTTGTCCTCAACGCTTGAGTAGTTTTGGATGCTTCTGTATAAAATTCTCATCCTCCCAAGTGGAATCTTCAGTGGATAAGTTCTTCCACTTGATGAGATACTCAGAAATTGATCGATTTCGTAGCTGTCAAGTTTCTATGACTGCTTCCGGTTCTAATATAATTTTTCCTTCCTCGTCAAGTTCTGGCAATATTGTTTGAACTAGGAGCTTGTCACCTATAACCTTCTTTAAACATGAAACATGGAAAACTGGGTGCACTTGAGATGCTGCAGGAAGCTCCAACTTGTATGCCATAGTACCAATCTTTTGCAACACCTTGTACGGACCATAATACTTTGGTGATAATTTATTATCCTTCTTAGCTTGCTTGAGGGACATTTGCTTATATGGTTGTATCTATAGGAATACCCAATCACCTACATCAAAACTTCTTTCGTTGCGATGTTGATATGCATGTTGTTTCATTCTATTATGTGCCAACATGAGGTTATCCTTTAAGAGTTGGAGGACTTGTTGTTGATGTTCAATGTGATGTTCCACTGCCTGAACACTAGAATTTTCTCTTAAATATGATGTGATGGATGATGGTTGATACCCATAAAGTGCCATAAATGGGGTCATTTTTGTTGTTGTATGGAAGGAAGTGTTATACCACCATTTAGCCAAAGGCAACCATTTGAACCATTGTGTCTGTTTATCAGATACAAAGTAACAAAGACATCCTTCCAAACATTTGTTTACCATATCATTTTTCCCATCAGATTGAGGATGATAAGATGAGCTATGAGCTAGTTGAGTACCAAGACAAGAAAATAATTCTGTCCAAAAATTTCCAGTGAAAATGGGATCTCTGTCACTTACAATAATCTT
>APFE031213851.1:58378-73415 GCA_000404065.3 Pinus taeda
GGAAATTTATCTTTAATAGTGAGCTTGTTGAGCTCCCTATAATCCAGACACATGTGCCATGATCCATCCTTCTTATGCACCAATACTACCGGAGCAGAGAAAGAACTTTGACTAGGTTGAATTATACCAACCTCTAGCATTTCTGCAACCATACGTTCAATTTAACTCTTTTGGGCATAGGGATATATGTACGACCTGATGTTTGGAGGAACACTTCCTGGAATCAGATGAATAGCATGATCATGATCACGAATAGGTGGGAGACCTTTGAGAGTCTCAAATATCTTGGAATGATTGTCCAAGACTTTTTGGAGATCTGGAGAAATAGATGATTCCGATGTGGAAACATCTAGCGAACTTAATTGTGCAGTTACACCTCTTTGTTCCTTTTTAGAAGATTTCTCATACCGTTAGAGCTAATTATCTTTTCCGGTTTCCCTGAAATACCCCTTAATTCAAAGCACAAAATTTCATGAAAAGTTCTTGAAAATTAAAAGCTATTGTACCCAAGGATTGTAGCCATTGGACTCCCAGTACAACATGAGCACCTCCCATTGGAATGGAAAGCATTGGGCTAGTAAATACATATTCTCCCATGTATAGCTTGATATTATGGCACTTCCCAGAGCAATTTATCATTCCTCCATTTTCAACCATCACTTGACACTTTGGTGCTGGATATAGGAAGCAATTCAATTCTTTTGCTACCTTACAATGAATAAAATTGTGGGTACTTCTTGAATCAATCAACACTATTACCTTGTTCTTCTTGATTTGTCCTTCTATCTTGATGGTTTGAGGAGTGGTAATTCCAACCAATGCATTACAGGATATGGTCGGATTTCTTCTTTATCTAGGCTTTGTTCCTGGATTATATCCTCTTCCTTTTACCTTTCTTGCTCCTTTTCTTCTTCCTCTTCACAATCTATGTAGAATAATTTCTTCTTAGCACACTTATGACCCTTAGTGTATTTGCTATCACAACTGTAACAAAGCCCTTTTTCTCTTTTTTCTTCCAATTGTTGTGGTGTAAACCTTATACGTTGTGGAAGGATAGGGGTAACAACACTTCCATCTTTATAGTTGTGACTAGTATGCTTCCTCGTTGCCATAATTTTGCTTTCCACTTTTATTGCCAACCTGAATGCCTTCTCTAATGAATCAAATTCCCAAAGGCGAACATCATGTTGGATATTATCCTTTAAAGTCCCTATGAACACATCAATCCTATGCTCCTCTGGAATATTTTTTACCCTTATGTTCAATTTTTGGAACTCCTCAATTGTGCTCCATTATTGAACCCTTTTGTTTGAGACTTATCAATTGGCTAAAAAAAGTGTTGCTTTTTGTATCCTCATAATGTGCTGTCAATTCTTCTGTAAAATTGCCTAAGTGATAATTTGTTTACGAGAGCAAAGCCATTGATACCATACAAACTGATTTGGTTCCAAATATAATCTTGCAATACGTACCTTTTGTGTGTTTTTCACATTATTGAGATTGAAAAATTACTCCATCTGTAATATCCATGTTGCGGGATCCTTGCCATCAAACTTCCTCATATCGATTTTTGGAATATGGTGGGTCTTTCATCCAACATTAGAGTCTATGGAATCATGATTAACATTTCTTTTATTCTCATCATGAGTTTCCTTTACTACCCTTTGACCATTAGTGACCATTTCTTGTAGCAACTTATTCATATTTATCTTCAATTCGTCCATGTTTGTCTTCAAATCTATCTTCAAATCATCCATATTAGCTTCCACGCCTTTCTTTAAAACATCCATCTTAGCTTCTACATCTTTCTTTAAACCATCCATCTTAGATTCTGTTCCTTTTTGTGCAAGTGACAGTTGCTGCACTTGGTCTCGTAATTTTGATATATCATGTTGCATTTCGTCCTCTTCTTCATGAGTCATGCTAGAGCTTTCAGGTTGCTTACTAGGTGTTTTAATTTTCTTTCCTCGGGGCATCAATTACCAATAATAATGCTTTACTATGCCATTTGAATTCCTTCAAACTAATTTTTCAAACCAAGCTTATGCAAAAATTTAAAAAAAACTACACAACGTTTTTCACTTTGTAGGAGCTTGATATTGAATATGATGTATCTCTGTAATTTTGGACCATCCACTTCTGAAATTTCGACCTGTAGTAGCCCTTTATGTCCTCTTTCCAATGCCACAAGTTTGATCCAAATTGGATTCTCCAAGAAAGAGTTATGTGAAATCTCCCACAGTGACCTGATTATAGACTAGTTCAGTAGAGTGAACTTGTACGACGTGCCATGAGTCACTCTTGCGACCTTTGGCTCTGAAAAATATATATAAGAAACTACAGTCCGTCCTCTTTCTATTTCTTCTTACGAAATTTCAATTTGATGCTCAGAGAGAAAGTTATGACGATTTTCCCCAGGTCACCTGTTTGGAATGCAATTCAGGAGTATGCAAAAAGACCAACTTCCTCAGATCATATCTCCACAAAAATAGCCCGAAGAATTTTGAAATTCAGACCCGAGGTTCAGCATGATTTCTTCTCAAATGGTTTTTTTTTTTAGCTTCTGAAACATCGCAGAAAAAAAGTTACAGTGAAAATGCCACGATGACCTATTTGGAGCAGTGAACCTAAAATCCAAAGCTCTGATACCAAATGTTATGAAACCAGCTCAAGAAAAAGATAGAAAAGATAGATCAACGCCTTAGAATTCAGCCTCTTCGAGGGGGCAAACCTCCTTTACATTACATAAATGAAAAATTCTTGGATGATTCAAATGACAAAACCTCCTTTCTATATATAGGAGTCTAAGGAGTCACAATATAACCCAGTCGACCTAACAATAATAATATAAAGCCACAAAAATAACAATAGAGGGATTAAATGGGGCACAGTAATAAAAATATGGGGACAATAGGGGCACACAAATATTAATAAGGGATACAACTACAATAGTAATGGGGTAATCACTAGTATTATAGGGACCTATCAGTCTTCCACTGCTTGGCAAGCTCAGCTTGTGCCTGTTACCCAGAATTTGTTAGCTTTTAACAGAGGAACCAATCAACAGTTAGGGATCCTTTCTATGTTTCCTATTACTTTGGGAGGAAAAATCATCTATCTCAATGTGATGGTTGTCCAAGGCCCTTTGGATTTTAATTTACTCCTTGGTCGTGACTATGTTTATGTCATGGGAGCTCTTGCCTCTTCTCTCTTTCGTGTCATATGTTTCCCATGAAGGAAGAATTGTGGCCATTGATCAGCTTTCGTTTGTTGGTCCTAATACAGATCCCAATCAACCATCTTCCCTAGATGGTCCTTTTGTGCAAGAGGTATCACCCCCGCCACAGGTTAATTACGTGGCCACATGTTCCATGCTCACATCTACTAGTGATCTAGTCAGTGATATAATGTATCATGTACTGGGGGCATTGGAGCTTGATCTTTCCATTAGATCCCATGACATGTATCCTTTTCAGAGTGTTGTTCTCCCATATTATGAGAACCTCTTGGAAGTTATCACCTCTTATACGCCGTAATCAAGGTGTCGTGAGGATAACTCTTTTACTATGTCAACCTCATTAAAACATGAAATAGGTTCCCACGAGGAAGTTCTTTTACTATGTCAACCTCGTTAAAAAATTAAATAGGTGTCATGAGGATAGTTTTTTTACTATTTCAACCTCATTAAAAAATTAAATAGGTTCCCATGAGGATAGTTCTTTTACTATGTCAACCTCATTAAAAAATGAAATAGGTTCTTATGAGGATAATTCTTTTACTATGTCAACCTCGTTAAAAAATGAAATAGGTCTCCATGAGCAAATTTATTTTACTTGTATCAAGCTCGTTAAAAAATAAAACAAGGTGTCATGAGCATGGTTTTTTTCACGTGTCAAGCTCGTTAAGAAATGAAACAAATCCCCTTCCAATTTGAGTCTTTGATTATATCTCGTAAAATCCTAGTCGAATCTCTCACTTGATCTCGCAAGTGAACCTTCATTCCATCCACCTGTTAGTAACCAATAGTATACTTCGCTGAATGGAATGAAGCTTCGGTGGCATGTACCTCAAATTGAGTCATTATGTTGGGGGCATGCAAACTAATCTAAAGCATAGTTTGTTTCCGTTTCAATCTTGTGTAAAAACGAAACCAAATCCAAGCATAGTTTTTTCTCAAGTTTCAAGCTTGTGAAAAAATGAAACCATCTTCAAGTATACTCAAGCATAGTTTTCCATGTTTCAAGCTTGTGTAAAAATGAAACCAATTCCCATTTTACCTCTCGTGATTGCCATTTTTATCAGCCTATTTTTGCGAGATGCACCTTGGTTTTTGCTAAGTTACAGTATGTTCTATGCTTAGAGCAGTTTACTTATTTTTATCATTATTATCCACAGATTAGCAATCACCTGTATAGTAAGTAAAGTGCAGATAGAACATTAAACGATCGACAAAAAACAAGCCAAGACAAGAGACACAAAATGTGGCGGCTAGCCAGGGACAAACCCCAATATGGGGAAACCCTTTGATCAAATCTTCCTTTATCTTCAATAATTTAGCAGAGAGAAATAGTACATAAATCTGATTTACATCAGCAGCAACAAACCCTAGATCACAACATCAGCGACATCAGTCAATATCTGTCAGATCATCTAGATCAGCGACATTAGCATCATTGGCATCACTGTCATCATCGGCATCACTGACATCACTGGCATCATCGGCATCACTGACATCATCGGCATCACCAGCATCATCGGCATCACCGGCATCATTGGCATCATCGGAATCACCGGCATCACTGGCACCATCAGCATCACCGACATCATCGGCATCACCGGTATCATCTGCATCATCAACATCATGGGCATCACTGTCATCACTGGCATCACCGGCATCATCGCAATCATCGACATCACCGAAATCAATGGCATCATCAGCATCACCAGCATCATCGGCATCACCGGCATCACCGTCATCATCGGCATCATCGGCATCATCGGAATCATCGACATCATCGGCATCACCAGCATCACTGGCATCATCGGCATCATCGACATCATCGGCATCACCTGTATCACCGGCATCATCGGCATCATCAGCATCATCGGCATCACCGGCATCATCGGCATCACCAACATCACCAGCATCACCGGAATCATCGGCATCACCGGCATCATCGACATCATCGACATCATCGGCATCAGTAGCATCCTTCCTTCCATACGTGTGAGAGAAGAGTCCCTTTCTGCGCAGTAGGAGAAGAGCCTTTTTTCTGTGCAGGAGAGAGAGAGAGATGTGATGAGGTGTGTGTGTCCAAATTGGGAAAAGACCTCTTGTATTTATACACAACTATTGATGATTGAATAGATGCGACTGTTCGGCTTCTGAGCCTACATGAATTGCTGGTCAGATTGATAATTATTCCATAATCAAAATAAATTCATATCTCCATAAATACTTATCAGAATCGGATGATCTTTAGATCAATCCTACACCTCTCGACGAGAGGAATCTAATTAAAATATTATCAGCCATGTATAAGATGAACCACATGGAGTTTGGCCCTAGTTTCCAATTTTAACACTCCCTCTCAACTAGGGAGAACTCCATCTGCAATCTGTTTGTCGGTCGCTACTATTCATCCATCCAATGCACTGCCCTGTACAACTTGACCCCTGCTCTGTTCTGCTTTATCCTACCTACTCTGCTCAGTTCTATTCTTTCATGTTCTGATATGTTTTTCTCTGCTCTGTTCTGCTCTGCTATGCTTTGTTCAAATTATGAAGAAGAAGAAATGATCGAGGATGTATCATACTGACTCAAAGTCAGTCTCAAAGTGTGTACCACTGGTCCCAGACCAGTCTCAATCGACCCGAAATCAGCGTCATAGTGGGTACAACTCCTACAACTGGTCCTAGACCAGTATCATCCTCCACTGACTCAAATTCAGTCTCAGAGTGCGTACCACTGGTCCCAGACTAGTCTCAACCGACCCGAAGTTAGCGTCGTAGTAGGTACCACTCCTACTACTGGTCCTAGACCAGTCCTCCATTGACCCGAAGTCAGTCTCAGAGTATGTACCACTGGTCCCAGACCAGTATCAACTGACCCGAAGTCAGTGTCATAGTGGGTACAACTCCTACCACTGGTCCCAGACCAGTATCATTGATCCCATATCAATGAAGGTCATTCTAGCATATGGAGTATGGTAGATAAAACGATGTGTCCATCGGTACTACGATGGTCCCTATCCTCATTTCCCTACTCATTGATCAGATGAGAGGTACTTCCCATGAGTCCCAGACTGCATGGGTAGGATGCCTCGACAGGAGAACTAATCATCCTATCCATAGGAGAGCGAATCATCTTGTCCCACAAGAGAGCAAATCATCTTGTCCATAGGAGAGCGAATCATCCTGTCCACAGGAGAGCAAATCATCCTGTCCCACAAGAAAGCAAATCATCTTGTCCACAGGAGAGTGAATCATCCTATCCACAGGAGAGCAAATCATCCTGTCCAGTGGATGCCACAGAGAACTAATCATCCTTGCCCACATGAGAGCGAATCATCCTGTTCCATAATTGTCATGGAGAACACATCATCCAGGCCTCACAGGAGAACTAATCATCCTGCTACACAATCATCATGGAGAACACATCATCTAGACCTCACAGGAGAACTAATCATCCTGCTACACAATCGTCATGCAGAACACATCATCCAGACCTCACAGGAGAACTAATCATCCTGCTACACAATCGTCATGGAGAACACATCATCCAGACCTCACAGGAGAACTAATCATACTGCTACACAATTGTCATGGAGAACACATCATCCAGACCTCACAGGAGAGCTAATCATCCTGCTACACAATCTTCATGGAGAACACATCATCCAGACCTCACAGGAGAACTAATCATCCTGCTACATAGTCGGCACGGGGTGTCACAGGGAAAGTTTTGATTCTTTTACCCTGTACATGTACACCACCAGGGGATGGTGAGTCACCTTGTGGTCATATGTCGCTCCAAGAAGTACCCCGTGCCCCCCCGGAGCTCCAAGAGCTCCATACATCATATAAGACCCTCATTAGAGGGTTTTTGAACGACACCAAGTCGTTCTCAGAAAGTCAAAAATTTTACCTTTCCTAGGGGCTTTGTTAGAATGTCGGCGACCTGTTCATCAGTACCGATATGTTGTAGCCTTATAGCTCCCTGCTGCACCATATCTTGAATATAGTGGTACCTGATATCGATATGCTTGGAGCGATCATGAAATACAGGATTCTCTGATAAATGAATCCCACTCTGGTTATCACACATGATCACAGTGGTATCCAATGTAAATCCAAACAGCTCACTGAAGAGCTTTCATAACCAAACTGCCTCACAGGAGGCCATGCTAGCAGCAATGTATTCTGCCTTGGCAGTGCTTCGAGCTACCGACTTCTACTTCCTACTCATCCAGGATATCGAGGCAGATTCCAAAGAGAACCAACACTGAGAAGTGCTCTCCACACTGCCTGCTCACTTAGCATTCGAATAATCATGCAGTTCCATATTTCTGGCAGTGTATCTCAATCAATGAGAGATTGTGCCCCGAAGACATCTCAGAAGATTCTTGGCATCTATCCGGTGAGGCTCAACCAAATATGAGCTCACCATGCTCACTGCAAAACATATGTTTGGACGGAGGTTCACCAAGAACATCAACGTGAATGAGTTTATGAAACTGAGAGGCATTTCCCAAATCTGGTCTGACAACACTACCATATAACTTCTGAAAGTTAAGATCCTTGAGGTAGTCACAGGCTTGCAGTCCACCATACCGAATCTTTCCAATATCTTCACCACATATTTTCTTTGAGATAGGAAAATTTTTCTTGGCTTCTGCCAGACTTCAAGTCCTATGAAATAGTGCATCGGTCCTAGGTCCTTCATTTCAAATTCAGAAGCCAACTCCCTCTTACATTTGTGAATGAGAGGGTGTGCACTTGTTAGAAAGAGGTCATCCACATACAACACTAGTATGAGAGGCTTGTCATCTTCAACCTTAGAGTAAAGGTTAGGATCTGCTTCACTCCTAGTGAATCCCAACTTCATGAAGTAGCTATCGATCCTCTCATACTATGCTCGGGGTGCTTGCTTCAGCCCATAGAGAGCCTTCTTCAACCTGCATACACGAGATTTTCAATCATAGATCTCAAATTCTTCGAGTTTCTCCACGTAGACCTCCTTTTTGATCGAACCATGCAAGAATGTGTTCTTGACATCTATTTGATGTAGGTTTCATCCTTGTGAAGCTGCAAGGGCTATGATCGAGCGGATGGTGGTATATCTGGCAACAGGTGCAAATATCTCGTCATACTCTTTTTCTTTCGGTTCCCTGGTGTCATCTTCTTGAGAGCTCCTTGCTGTAGGAAGATTGTTCACCCAGCTGAGAGCCATATCTTCGTCAAAGGTGACATCATGACTAATCGCGACTTCCCTTTGATCGGCTACATAGATTCTATAGCCTTTCACTATAGCCCACGAAGATTCCTTTCGGTGAACATTTCTTCAGGAGTCTTGTAACCCAATGCTTGATGAGGGCATCAGTTTTGTACATATATGACGGTGTTTGTAGCTTTGTCCCATAGAAACTTCGGAAGTCTTTGATCATGGAGTATGGCGCAGACAACTTCCACAATCGTACGGTTCTTCCTTTCCACCACACAATTCTATTCAGGAGTATATGGTGTAGTAGTCTCCCTCTTAATGCTAGCCTCTTTACAAAAGTCTTGAAACTCGTTAGATTCATATTCAGTCCCATTATCAGTCCTTAAGATCTTGATCTTCTTTTCAGTTTGATTCTTGATCAAGGCTTTGAAGTGTCGAAACCAAGAGAACACTTCATCCTTCTTTTTCAAGAAGTATATCCAAGTCTTTCAAGAATAGTCATCTGTAAAAGTAAGGTAATATGAATATCCTCCCAAGGAGTTCACAGGCATTATACCATATATGTTTGAGTGAACCAACTGTAACATATCAGAGGTCTTGCTTTGGCTTGAGGGGAATGGTCCCCTTTTGAGCTTTCCTTTGGAACAACTCGGACATACACCATCTTTCTCTACTCGGAATTCGGGCATCCCTGTCACCATTTGTCTTACATCGGGTAGAGCTTTATAATGAATGTGGGCAAACCTCTGATGCCAAAGTTTGGACTGAAGAGATGTGTTACAAGACATGACACCTAGCGGACTTCCACTGACCTGATATAATGAATCAACTCGAAACCCAAGAGTAAAGGCATCTTTAACTTTGAATAAACTCACCTGTCTTTCGTAGATTTCCTTGGAGGTTTTCAGCTCAGAAACATAGGCCACCAAGCACTTGTTGATAGAGTCCCGGATGATCTTCTTTGTTTTGACTTCACCGGTTTTCCATTTGTTCATGGCAGCAGCGTGTGCATTTGATGGAGGCTCAACAATATGCCTCTCACATGGTCCAACATTCCTTGATATTCTAAGGTTAAATCGAGAGACATCTTGCATCCATGATAATCAGACTTCTCACAGAGCTTGTCTTCGGCAGGGAAGAGTGTTGAGGACCCCATAGTTCTGTTAGGATAGCCTTGCCATTCTTCTCTTCGGTGATTGCTCTTGCTCTTTCTCGGGCTCTGTCTTCACCTCAGCTTTGATACCATGTTAAGTTATGGTATGCTCTATGCTTAGAGCAATTTACTTCTTTTTATTATTATTATCCACAGATTAGCAATCACTTGTACAGTAAGTAAAGTGCAGATAGAACATTAAACGATCGACAAAAAACAAGCCAAGACAAGAGACATAAGATGTGGTGGCTAGCCAGGGACAAACCCCAATATGGGGAAAACCTTTGATCAAATATTCCTTTATCTTCAATAATTTAGCAGAGAGAAATAGTACATAAATTTGATTTACATCAGCAGCAGCAAACCCTAGATCAACGACATTAGTCAATATCTGTCAGATCATCTAGATCAGCGGCGTCAACATCATCGGCATCGCTATCATCACTGGAATCACCAACATCATCGGCATCATCAGCATCACCGGCATCACTGGCATCATCGACATCATCGGCATCACCGACATCATCGTCATCACCGGCATCATTGGCATCACCGACATTAGCAGCATCACCAACATCATTGGCATCATCGGCATCACCGACATCATCGACATCACCGGTATCATCGGCATCACCGACATCATTGGCATCACCAGAATCACCGGCATCATCGGCATCACCGGCATCACCGGCATCATCGGCATCATTGGCATCATTGGCATCATCGGCATCAACAACGTCCTTCCTTCCACACGTGTGAGAGAAGAGTCCCTTTTTGCGCAGTAGGAGAAGAGCCTCTTTTCTGCGCAGGAGAGAGAGAGAAATGTGATGAGATGTGTGTGTCCAAATGAGGAAAAGACCTCCTGTATTTATACACAACTGTTGATGATTGAATAGATGTGACTGTTGGGCTTCTGAGCCTACATGAGTTGCTGGTCGGCTTGATAATTATTCCATAATCAAAATAAATTCATATCTCCATAAATACTTATCCGAATCGGATGATCTTTAGATCAATCCTACACCTCTCGATGAGAGGAATATAATAAAAATATTATCAGCCATGAATAAGATGACCCACATGGAGTTTGGCCCTAGTTGCCAATTTTAACAGTTTTTCATTCCATCGTCACCATCTCTTTGGCCGATCATACACTTTCAATTGGTTGTTTAACCTTTTCCTCAGGAACCGCTATGATGAGTGGTCTTATTATCTAGTCTATTGACCTTTACATGTTTTGAGTTGTTCCATCATGACTGGAACCAGTTGCTATCCTTTTATACCACTCGTTCCTCCAGGTAGAGTCATATTTCATCTCTTTTCAGACTCCAAAAATATGAAAATATTTCCGAGTACTTGTCATTTCGAACTCATTAAAGTAAATGAAATGACATCTACTCAATATAAGTTTAACCCTTTTTTGGACTAAGATAGACTATTGCACGAAAAAGGAATATATTGGCCACACGTGGCTAAGAGGTTCTCTTGAATATTGTTTTCTACATTTTCGGATTCGAGAGACTATCTACGAAAAGGGACCTTTGGAATTTTCTTTTCCGCTTCTTCTTCAAAATCTCTAAACATGAAAAATATGTCTAGTTACCCCTTCGTTGGACTCGTAAAACTTAAACAACGCAGGATTTTTCACCATGACGAGACCAAGTTACTCCTCCCTAGGACTCGTTAAAATTACTAGGATGGATTCATCCAAAGGATGAACTTATACGACAAGAATATGGTATCCTCTTCAAGCTTGTGTAAAAATAAAGAGGTACTCGCTAGAAATAGGGGGAAAAATGAAAGTGAACATCCGTTTAATTTTTTGTAAAGGAAACATGTCGCTCTTGAACATGACACTTATCTATTTCTCGTGTCGGGTTTGGGATATCCTCTCTTTACCAATTGCCTTCCTAGGTTTGGGAAATCCATTTGCCTTTGATTCAATAACCTCGGTTGTCACCATGACCTTTGATCCCATTTTGAGTCAAATGCTACCAAACTTTGGAGTCATGTCGCCGATATGTTCAAGAGAAAATTTCCTATACCTATGTGACCCTCTCTGCAACAATCCTGAATCACTCCTATCATTTTGAGATATCCTATGTTTCATGTTGATGATGTGGGAAACATTATGTCCCTCCTTCGATGGATCACTTCCTATCGACTTCAGCTCATTATCTAGGAAGATGATCTAGAAACTCCCTTTTAGTACCTTGGAGCTTGCATGCCTCAATGGAAAGTTCTTTGTATTCAACGAAATGCTTACATCATTGGCCTTCAATCGAATGATTCTGCAAGTGCTCGACTTCAACTCACCCATTCACACTTGTAGATTGTGCTGGTGTACCTTGAGGGCGAACATCATTATTGGTGGTTTCTCTCGTGCCTGTTAATGGTTTACATCATTCACGAGTAATTAGGTGGTTTTTTATCGTGTTCGACATTGACACGTCTATTCACATGGTAGAGATACATTGATTGGATCGGGATAGATATGAAGACCCTGGATTTTATCTATCAAAGTCCAGGCTACGAGGCATTATTGAGTATTCATGATTGTATACATAATAATTTTTAGTCAGATGGTTGCATCCACTCCGTGGATCCATACACATGATCATTTCTGGTCGGATGGCTGCGCCCATGCCGTGGATTCATGTATTGTTGTATGCCTATTTAGAGATGTATCATTAGGCATGTGTATATCATAGATGTTAGATATGTATATTGTATCATGTTTTATTTACAGGTCTCTTGACGTGTTTTTCCGGGTCCTTGTATTGACTTGTAAATCATTTCACCCCTCACTCCCTATTCTGCCTTCATACTTTATGGGGCATCTGTTACACATTATTTTGTCACACTTCCTGTTCCATATCCTGAAGCATCAAAATGGCGAAAAGTGTCAACGTGTTCTCACCATGAAACACATACAGAAACATACCTGAAGCATGGAAGAAGAGTTGCCCTCAGAGAATTCTGGAGAAATTTGCTTGAAACCCTAGTTTTCAGCATCAACGCGCTTTGCACTATTGCTGGCCTGCAATGATGTCTTGTTGCAACATATTTACCTAGCGTTTCCAACACAACTTTTGATATGAAAACCTATGCTGAACCTCTTTCGACAGTCTTTCCTAAAGTGGAGGAGAAGCTTCGCCTGCTAGAATCTTTGGGAACAAAAAGTTGGATGTTGTTGGATAGAGACATGGTCGAGCTTTCCCATTTTGAGTCCTTGATCCTACCTTTAGGGATCTTCCCCTTGATATGTGGACCTTCCTCCCTCTTTTGTTGATCCCTAACTTCCTCTCCCATCCTATAAATCAAGTCCATTCCATCCCCAAATGGTTGGTCACTGCTTGCCTGCATTCCTATGCTAAAACTATGCCCAAATACTGCCCATCTAACTAAGGAGAAGGAGTGTTTGAATGGTCTTGGATTGGACTTGTAAATCCACTACAAAGGAGGTATCCAACATCAAGGCAAGGGTTGTATGCTTCCCTTTTTGATTCATTAATATATACATCTAGTGTTTACTTTCCATAAATTTCTAAATATTTATTCATTTAGCATGATGTTCCTTGATCTTCCATGTAGTTTATGTTTAAATTATACTATGTATGATCTTGTATCTCTTATTGTCTTTTGATCTCTCTTATAGGTATTTGGACGCAAGGAATAGTGAGGAGCGAGCCTGGAAACTAAGGAATCAAGATCATCATCAAAGGTTGAGCTCTTAGCATCAGAGTGAGGTAGGTTTCTCTCTCTCACTTTGAAATTTTCAACATAAATTAGGAGATTTTTGTACTAGTTTGTCCGATTTGTTGCTAGATCCTCTCAGAGGACTAGAGAGATTGCTTATGTCTGCAAAATGGATTTATCTTCACAACACTTTGTAATTTTCCTGAGACCACCTCACCTAGTTCCAAAACCATCCGACAATCCAAAACTCAACCACATGAAAGAACCCCATCACACGATGGCTATCCAGAAATGGCAAGCCTAGGATGAGACCACTGTCACACCTAGAAAAACCCATGCCAATGAGAATAAGAGAACCAAATACACACATGCATGTACCATGCATACAAAAAGGAGAAATTAAAGTGTACATACAACTCGATACCATTAAGGTAATCCCATTGTAGCCGCTTGATCCAACTCTTCCTTTCTTGATTCTTGCTTTCCTTTGCTTTCTTTTCCTTCCTTTTCATTCCTTTCTCCAATGCTAGAGTGCTCCAAGAATGCTCTAAGTGTGCAAGAGTATGAGAGAGAGAGAATAGAGAGAGAGCTCCAAGCTAAAATTGACAAAAGGTTGTGTCCTGATCCTTAAAAACCTTTTTATCATTGAGGCCTCTATTTTCTTCAATTTCCTCTATTTTCCTTCAATTTCCTCCTTACATGCAACCTGTGACCTTTCACCTCCCTTTTCTCACATTTTCCATTATTTTCATAAATAAAATTTCAATTAATGTCTCTTTGCCTTTTCAACGCCTTTGCCAATGCCTTTTCCAGTCTCCTTAGCCATAATAAACCAAATGAATACCCACTATGATTTTTTTTCCCAACATTCAACTTGGAATATGTGTCCCATGACCTTGGTCTTATTTTTTGTAGAAAATTTGTGCAGGTTAACTCAATAATGCATTATAAATCAAAGCAGAATACTATAACCTACTTCTACTATCAATTTACAGAAGCTTAAAGATCGAGCTGAAAAATATAACCAAAGAATAAGAATCAATGGAACAATACTCCTGAAAATACTTTGGGGAAAGCCTCAGCTAAAAACCCCACACTATTTTATTATCATACATGGTGGAAATACATAAGAATTATACAAAGCCTTATCTCTTACAGCTAGCCAACTCTAAGTACGATTCTCGCATATGCTCATAGGCAATCTTGGTTCTCTCCAACCTTCCTCTCTTCCCTCCAAGCTTCTATTTCCTTGCGTTGTTCCTTGTGGATGATTCCCAGTTACCAAGTGGAAAACCCTTCTTCAAAACTGCACAATCCTCAAGGATAAATCCTTGATTGCATGCATGAGTTTTCTCCATGAGAAAACACATACAAATGATAGTACACTGTCCTTGAACATTCATCTCAACTGGGTCTTTCTCAGAATAGACATGCATGAGTTTCTAATGAGGGAATCTTCAGTTAACTGGAGTAGAACTAGTTGAGTGCATTAATGCATCAATTGACTGTTAACTCACTATTACTTCCTCAAAAATTTTGGAACTAATTTAACTGGACTTAACTTAGAAAACTGAGTTAACTAATTACAACTCAAATATAACTCAATCTTATCTCCTTAATTTAAGGGATAACTCTTGCATGAATTCAAAAAGACTTCTAACTTCAATTTCTCCAACTAATTAATTTAAAATTAATTAATTAATTATTTCCAAGTAGCTGTTAAGACTAAATTCAATTTTAAT